>JAKSZP010008642.1:0-33951 GCA_022478985.1 Massospora cicadina | reverse complement strand
GACGTGCTAGGGCGTTGGGGCATCGTATCCCAGTTTGAGGTGATAGGGTTGGCCAAAGCAACCATTTTGCTAGGCAATTGTCAGCGTGGCCCAGCATCTGTTTCAGTGGTTATTTCTAAAGCTTTGTCCGCATAATATTCAGAAAAATTTTCAGTCAAATGTGGTGTAGCACACTGACAATACCCGCCATCCAGAGTTCAAATCTGCTCATTGATTTATTTTCCTAATGGGCACAATTTCGGTTTTTTAATTTTAATTTTGCAATTTCCTCATTAAGACTAGTAGCTTGTAGCTGCAAGGTGGAAATCACTTGGTCCTTTTCCTTTATTGCCTTCTTGCACTGGTTTAGTTCTCCATGGAGGTTATTGCTTGCCTCATTAATAGAGTTAAGATCATCATTGAGATTATTGATTTTTCTGGTGTATTTGTCCTTCATCTGCGAAATTTGATCGCTCAAATGTTGATACTGGTCACCATCTGCGGTCCCAGCCATGAGCGCCATTGTTGAAGATTTGGACTTCGCCTGATGGCTGGTTCATTGTTTGGTGGAAACTGAAGCTTTGAGCATCTATTGTGTGAGGACAATAGACAGGATGGTGCTTTAAATTTATGATATAACTTTTTGGTAAAACTTTAATTGTATACCTGGTCATTTCACTTGGATATTGGCATGCTGCCTTGATCCTAATGATCCCAAGTGAAAGTTGACTTTAATATAAAATAAAGTGATAATGCAAAAAGGTTATAAGATAAATTAAAAACTTAATCCAGAAGTTAAAGGATATATTTATTAGTGTAATTGCAAGGGTTATTTATAGGGTTTGATTTTAACCACATCCTACCCATGACGCCTTACTTTTCAGTGACCCTTGGCCACGTAAAAAGTTTGTAATGACATCTACAAATACTTTGACTCAGGTCATCATGCTCAGCCTCAGAGTCAGAGTAAACACAATCATCATCCTTGAGGTGGCGCTTCATCATATCCTCAAAATTAGCTAAATTGATTCACTTTCATGTGCAATCGGCAGCACATACCAAGGCGATTTGTATCACTAATTAGTAATTAATTTGATCAAAAACTCGACCAACATTAAAAACTAATTTTGACATAGACCAACAAAGCCCACATGCCCGAGTCATTAAATCAAAACTTAAATTTAAAGTTTGACCTAACCAAAAAAGCCCTTGAGCCCATTTCATCATGGTCAAATATTTAAGTGAAATCGCTAGGCCACAAATTCCAAGTTCAGATACTTAGGATACACCTGAACCATAATCATTGATATTGAATATCCGATGATTAGGTCCAGTCAAACCCCTCAACAGGTGGGTTACTACCAATGATCTTACCCAATTTCAGTTGCATTGGAGGTCCACTGTTTGAGCAACTGAAGAAAGATGCCATGTTCAAATGAATGGAGTGACATCAATGTGCCTATGATACACTTCAAATGGCATTAATTAGTGCGCCCATGTTATGGTACCCTGAAATTCAATAAGGAATTTATGGTGCAGCTGGACAAATCACTTTCTGCTGTTGGGGCGGTCCTGTCTCAGAAGGAAGATGAGGGGGAGGAGCACCCCATGGCATACTGCAGTTATAGCTTAAATTGCCATGAACAAAATTACACTGTAACCAAGTGAGAGTGCTTAGCGGTGATTTATGCATATAAGCAGTTCCAAGTCTACTTGCACAGAGTAAAGTTTAAAGTTGTAACAGTTCATGCATCATTGTGCTGGTTGCAGAACTTGAAAGAGTCTGAGGGGCAGCTAGCCCGATGGACTCTTAAGCTGTAAGCTTATAATTTGAAATTCTTCATCGACCAGGAGAAAAACACCAAAACGCCAATTGCTTATCAAGATTGCTAACAATTGCATTTACAGCAGATATAAGTGACATAATGTTTGACAAAATGCTCAGCGGAAAGTATGATGATGAACTTCCTCAAGTGATTAAAGCGTTGAATGAAATGCAAACAAATACCTTCCAACGGAATGGAGAATTGTATAAGTGGATTGGCAACTCTATAGTGAACTTTCCGCAACCCTCAGCACAGTTGGGAATTATTATGAGCGCCCACAAGGCAGTCAGATATGGTGGAGTGCGCAAGACAATGGAGTTGTTGCGCCCTCAGTACTATTGAGAAAGTATGAACTTTGATTTGCTTGAAAACATTTTCTGTTGCCATCAGTGCCAAGTGGAGAAGCCATTCCTCCATAAGACTTCATACCAGTTAGTGAAACCTCACTTTGCTTGGCATACAGTCTCTATAAAAGTCGTTTGTCACTAGCCAATAGGAAATAACAGGTGTAAGTATTTTCTAGTGGTTATTGACCACTTGCCACGGTGTGTTGAAGCAAGGGCTATATGGGGTTTGGGTGCAGTTACAGTGGCTAAGTTCATAATGGAATGCATTATTCAGCGCCACAGCTACCCTCAGTTCATTCTCACTGATAATGGAACCAACTTTACTTCACACATTCTCCCCAAAAAGAATGAGCTTATGGGTATCCGTGGAGTTCTGATGACCCCACACTACCCTGATTCCAATGGAATGGTCGAATGTGTGAATGGAACTTTGGTGAACATACCATGAAATTAGTAACATATCGCCCTTCTGATTAAAGTTCTCTTCTTTCCACTGCCATGTTTGCCTATAACATTAGTTATTATTCCGCCACTGGGAAGAGTCCCTTCCAGCTACTATATGGCTGACACCCAGCCCTTCCAGCGTTACTTTATTTGTGTGTAGAAGACACTGGCAGAATGGAACCCCATCGCTACTTGACAAACCTCACAAACATTCTGATCAGACTGCAAACTGAAGCATATTACTTCAGCTTTGCCAAGAAGATCAGGAATCAGGCCAACAATCAGATATGTTATAGTGGACTGGCGACATTCAAGGATGGCAATATGGGTATCTTTCATGACCAACATGGATTTGGGTGGAAACACAAGCTGACCAGTATTTGGACTGGTCCCTTAAGTTAAAGAGAAAACTGGGGTTGATGCGTATACCATCAAGGATCCCTCAAGTGGTCAGATCATTAACTGAGTACACGCGAAGTTTCTCTGACCATACAAGCAATAGGAGCAGTATTGTCCAGTCAAGGAGGGGGTAATGTCCCGATTCTGATATGACTGGATGATAATCATGGGACAGCTAGGGCGGAATCCGCCAAAAATGATATCAGATATGCTTAATTGAGTGCCTCGAGATGAGGTGATATTGTAATTAAAAGTTTCTACTGGATATAACAGGTATATTATTAGATCGCCCCTAAATAAGGTGATGTTGACATTCAATGAATACAAGTTAAATTGCCTACAATTAGGGTGATAGAGAATTAAAGAATAACCAGCTGAAATGAGGAGAATCAGTGGAACCAAATAGTCCAAGCTATGAGAATGGTATCATCAGAGCCACTGTAATATAAGCGAGATGGTGATTAAGAGGAGGTTGTTGTTGTAAATTCGGTATCCCCCTTTAGGTGGGACCACCTAGTGCTAAAAAAAGAGGTTGTTGTTGTTAAGTGTGTTTAAGGAAGCAAAATAGAAAGAATCCGCGGTATTAAGTATATTTAATAAAAGAGGTTGTGGGAGCAAGTGCTCCATAACTATTTATAAGTTATTATGTTGTCTTGTGGACAACAATCAACATATTGTTGGTCCTGATTGCTCAGTGGGTCAAACCCTGAGCAAATTACGCCGGCGTATCTATTAAATACTGCCAAATTTGTAACACCATGCAAGCCTGATGTGCCATGGCCTCCAACTGAAGATTTAATTATTGATCAATGGGCCCCCTATAGTGAGCACCATTGTTATAAAATTGGTGGTATTCTAGAGATAGGCCAAAGGGTTTTTGCACAGGGTTAACACACTAAACAATAGGACCAATGAAATGATGATCATCATCCTTGAAACAATAGAATAAACTATTAATAAATATGGAGCACCCACTCCCACAACACTCTTTTATTTAACATTAAAATACATTGGATCCTCACTGTTTTACTCACTTCTATACTATTAACAACCTTTCTTGTCAATTGTCTCATCTCACCTATATCTCAATAAAATCAGATGATACCGCTTCCTTGGCTTATTAATTCAATTCATCATATCTCATTGGTTGCAGCAATTCCTTATTTGTTAATTTCATGATCGCCTAATTCAAGGCGATTTTCCAACAACCCAATATCACCTCATCTAAAGGTGCTTAAATAATCACAGCTTGTATCAAACTCAGCAGATTCTATCCATTTCACCATAATGTTTTAGGGCTTATTGTACAGTCATATCAGAATCACAACAGGGATCAATCTGAAAATTATCATTTTTGTATTCTAGAATAGTTGCCAGGCACAATCAATTACCACTTTTTTGTCACAGCAGTGGTAATTTAAAGTATTGATTTATCTATCTGTTTGTATCTACTATCACTATCATTACAATTTAATAAGGTAATTATCCTTATATATAGCAAAGCTACATCATCTGTAATAACATTATTATAAATTAAAACATGTGATTATATTACTCTTAAACTAATTATGACTGGGAACTTTAGTACACTCCAAAGATATTCCAATTATAGCTATTATAAGCCATAGTTGATAGAATGACACCCAATAAGTACCCACTAATCCTCATGGCTGCTATATAAACAAAACCTCAAAAAGCTAGCCACCTCATGGGGACCTTAGGGACCTAAATGTGATATTTGGATTATTTAACAAGGTGTTTAACATTTCAGAAGAGGAATATATTTACATATTAAGTTTTTTCACTTTATGATTATAGTTTGGAAAATCAGAAGATAATATGAGTTCTACTTTCCCTGGGGTGTAATTAAGATTTCAGGAAACCTGGCTTTATCAACAAGAATAGATTTTTTAATATGACTAAAAGTAAGATCAAGTATGCAGTGTGTCAAGGAACTTTATACAGTAATGACATATTCATGATAATATATATAAATTTTTTTATTATTCTGTCCGCAGAAAGTATTACATGTATAGCAAGTGAGAGTCTGTAAAAAATACAACATAACTTATGCCCTTAGCCAGATCTATTGTCTAGTTCTCACTACCAGGAGCTCTGCGTCTATAAGCCTAGAAGAGTTTTGATAAGATTATGAGCCAAGAACCTAAAAAATTTCCATTGAATCAGTGAAAAAGTACCCACATCAGCCCATGAATCTAAGTGAACTGAGCCAGGGCTATTCCAACTGAGTGTCGTTGACAGCAAAGAAGTATATATCTCATCCATTGAGCTAGTCACTGTAAGAACACCGACATAATCCCTGACTTAGATGGTTAATCTAATAAGAGCACAAGTCAAGGAAGTCATAGATCAGCTAACTATGGATACTTATTTACTTCCAGTGATGATAAAAAATCAGATATGTTGATGTTTAAAAAAAACAAAACAATGGCAAAAATTCTACTAAATTAAAGATTGACCCAGGTGATGTACATCTTGATCATGTTTCAGATAATTAAAACTAAGAAAAATTGTTTAGATGACTAAATTTATGTACATCCCTCAATTCATTACTCCAAAACCTTATAGCCTGCCACCAATAAATATTGTTGGGTGATAGTTTTCATAGAGAAAAATAAGATGCACAAGGTTGCTGGTAAAGAGAATAGACACAAATATTTTGGAGAAAGCACATTGTAGTACAATTAACCATAATCAGGAAAATAAAGTAACTTAAAAGGTAGAAAATCTGTATAATCAGAAAGATGGCCTAGTACATGTCATTTGCAAAGCGGTGGATAGCCTAGCAGTGTGCTCATATTGGGTTGTTGACCTAAATAAACATCACTGTCAGACATTTGCCTTTGAAGCTTAAAAATAGAATGTCCTAGATTGAGTTCAGCCAAGCAAGGGAAATGTTGGCCATTTGCGAATTTCTGATGCTATTAAGAGCAATGTAAATGAAAATGCCGACAATATTGGCCAAAAGACCCTGTCAGATTCTCGGTGGAATCCCATTAACTGAAGTAATATCAGTTTAAAACCTGCATGTGCACTTCCTGTAAAATCAAATGATTGGATTTTTCCAATTGCATGATGGACTTTGGGGAAACCAGAGGAAGATACTCCCCCAAACATCACCAAGTCCTTCACAACACTGCTCTAGGGCCACCCCTTTTAAAGGCATGGTGGTGGCCCCCAAGGTAAGAATAGTTTCTCTAGCGGTGATTGGTTGCAGTACATTAAAACCTTGCCAAATGGGTATATTCTGCCCCAAAACCCCAACGTCCATTTTACTAAAATTAACTCATTTTCCCCAAATTCTGATAGGATTGACACCCATATTACTTGAATTGGAAGTATCAAACCTATTCCAAACCTATCCCTGAATTTCCTCCAACCCTCAAAAATAGTATAAATACTAATTGTTGAAAATTGGAAAGGGATCGCTTCTTGTTTTTGCCCCACACTCATATTAAAATTTAAAAATTAATTTTCTTTTAGTTCTCAATTTTTTTATTTTTTAAGTTTCTTTGTGGGATCCAGCGGCATAGCACCAAGTGAGTGTAACTAAGCTTGATTCTTACAATCACACCTATGACAAGAAATACCTAAAAGCAGAGGGTTTTTGACACCTGCTAAACTAGCAGATCAAGAATCAACTTCTTTTTTAAAACTCTTTTAATTAGCTTATAGAAAAATTTGGACTGTCAATGTTAGCAAAATCAGAGGCGTCCTAGATTAATAATGGTCACCAATAATAAAGGTTAGATAAGGAAAAACGGTGAACCAAAGAAGTATCAATTGACAAAAAGATATAGATGGAGTGCTGAATCCCAATGCGAGTATGTATCAAATAAATGACTTCTTAATAATCTGCCTAAACCCAAGGAGCATGTAAGATGAGCTATCTAAAAAGAATTTTGAGCTAAATTGGACTTTATAAATGATTTATTGAAAAATCAAATAACTTGACTAATTGGTGAATGCAGAGCATCATCACAACCCATATAAGATTTTTGAAGATTTTAGTCTAAGACTAGAGACATCCTATGCAAATAAATATAAGTTTAGTTGATTAATTTGGCTAAGAAGATGGTAACTGATGCATTTCTTATCTTCAGCGGAGTTTTATTTCAAAGATGTTTAAGCATTAGTTGTGCGGAACATGACTTATTACTTACCCTCAATGTACACCCTGTAATTATTTACAAAGATGAACACCCTGTAACTCCAGCTCATACAGCCTTAGTGGCCCTCCCAGCTCTGACTCTACGCCATATTGTCATATGCAAACTGCAGCTCTAGTGATTCTGAAATACATTTTGTCCCAAGAATTAGCAGCCTATAAAGTCTATAAAGGTCATTGTGCTTCGGCCAGTCAAGCATAAATAGTGAGCTTTTAATAATAGTTCAATAATTATACCCAAGATTGACAAGAAGGGGACCATCCAAAACTTCAGGTTGCTGTTGAGATTATGTGGGCTCAAGTAAAGACCCAATATGGACACTCTCATGAACTTTTTAGACCCTAGAGTCAAGTTTTAGTGATATCCTAGATCTGCAAAGTGGATATGAATTTTAAGACTGCAAAGTATATATTTTTCTAAGAGAGGCTAGGGGCAGAAATAGCGAAATATAAAAGACTGACTTTTACACAATACCTCTATAAGGACAATTAAAATTTGAGTTTTGTAGATCTCTTTTATCCCAAAATATAAGTAATATATGGTTTTCATGGAGCTTGATGATATAACTAATAATGCACTGACATTCAGAGTGTTACCACCCAGAGCAACACCGAAATACCTCTGGTACAGCCATCCACAAAGTTGGAAGTAACGTGAGTAGACTGATTAACACCTGCCAGGTAATCCCAAGTGTTGCACACATAACAGGAAATTGGTATTGCAAATTACTTACTTTGATTTAAAATTGGAAATTCAGAGAATTTTTAAATAAAAAAATTAAGTGAAGAAAATAAAGAAAATGGAGCGAAAGAAGTACCTCTTTTGGACTGCTTCTTAAAAGCTCACTATGTGGGGAATAGGGAAAAGCATTAATACCTGGGGATTATCTTTGCGAATGATAAGAGCGGATTAAAACACTACTTTGCCAACATTGTTAAATCAGAATAATCCTGCTCATCTGGATCAGTACCATATCTTATCAAGCTTTTTTGCGGTGCAACTCCGCTTCATGGACCAGTGATGATTTACATGACAGCTGATAGGGCGCGCCAAAGGCTAGGGAAAGTAAGGGCGGTCCCATTTCAAATTAAGTGGGTTTGGATCACTCAATTCCTGTTGAGGTTGACTTTCCTTCACTAGCAGTAGAAAAAAAATTGAGGGTCAATTTTATCTAAGATTGTTTTAACAACTTATTATTGTTCAACACTAACTTACTTTTACTAATTAGATTCAAAGCAGGGAAGAAACCTTCTGAAAAATTGGTTATTGTCAATCAACCTGCCAGTGATGTCTTTTTGCCATTACCACCTCCTAACACCCCATTGATCTTCTACACCAACACCTTGGTGACATAAAGAGGGGTAGTTGTACAATTTTCAAAGGGTAAGATGTCACCAACCTTTCATCAACATATGCTAGATCGCCCAGGCTAGTGGGGGATGAGCAGCCTTTTTGGCCCCCTTCTTGGTTCTAAGTGAATTTCTATCTACTAAAATGCAGGCTTCTCCTCAGGACTTACATTACCCTCCCCTTTTTAGACATTGGGAGCACCACCATTAAGGCTAAAGAAAACGCGTAGTTCTTGTGCGCCTTGTGCAAAATTGACAGTTAATAGGGAGGCAACCTTTTGGGGAGTACGAGGGGCTTTGGGTGTCAAAGCGGAAGGCCTTCACCAACTCATGGCAATTGACTCAATCACTGGCACTTACCCAGATGTTTGAATAAGAATGGAGTCCTTTCCTGGCAATCAAATAATAAACAGAACGAGAAGTTTTCTGCAAAGCCAAGATTAAATTATCTTTAGCCTCTTCTGAATCCACAACCAGGATTGGCTCTGGCACAGCAGGAGCCTTTACTTTAAAAGGGGACATCTGAGAAGCGTGAAAAAGCAATGTTACTCCCTTTGAGCATGGAGGGCCTTCTGGAAGAAACCATACCCCAAATCTGTCTCCAACAATTGAAGCCCAGAGATTTTGCTTACAAACTTCCAGGAGGGAACCTTCATATGAAGGTGCAACGTATACAGCATAACCAAGGTTCCCACCTTAATTTTATGGGCAGGGAAGCATTTGCATTCTGCAAATTTATGTAATCACCAAATTCCTTAATCAAGTATTCCTAAACTAAGGACTGTGTACCCAGATCTGTTTCAGATGCTCCTCAGCCACAGTTACTTCTTGGAGAAGGCAGGGGCAAATAAAGGACGAGGGGTTATACCCCAGAATGGCTTAATATCAGGAAAAGCTGATGACAAGTGTATAGCATTATTTTATGAAAATTGATCCAGGATAAGATCACCTTCCTAAATATCATGTTTGGCATAAGCATAAACGGAAATGTACACCTTAAAGATCTGGTCCACCTTCTCCATTTGGCTGTCAGACTGGGGCGGTATACGGTGGAATGGCACAGCTTGGTCTTTAGGATGTCCATAAGTGCTGTCCATAAAACGTGCAGTCAGCTGTGTCACCCAATTACTTAACACCTCTTGATGTAGGCCAAACAGGGAGGAAACTTGTTGAACAAAGAGCCTTACTTTATTATCAGAGGTGATTGCAGACAAACAAAAAAGAAATTGAAAATCTAGTAATGCAGTCCACAATAACCATTATTGTGTTTTACCCAATGTCTCTGGGAAGCTTAGCAGGAAAACAACTTAGACTGAAGTCCACGGGCACTCTTTTTTTAGTACTAGATGGTACCATCCACGGGCACTCTTCCTGCTTCAAGGGATGGATAAGACCATTCTTACCTGAACTATCTGACTTTGTCAATGCACACGTCATGCAATTAGTGATTTAAGCCAGAATATTTTAGAAATTCCTGGCCAGTTAAACTTCTACCTTACCAAACCAAGGGACTCCAGACTTGAGTGCCCTACCGCTAGAGTTCAAGGTGGGCGGAGATGACTTCATTATGCAGTTGGGGAGGAACTGAAAACCTACTTTTTAACTAGTTACTCCCCTCCTGAAGCGAATAAAGGGTTATATTGTTGGCTAACATTATCAACTGGTAAGTACTTCTATCCCCTACAAGCAGGATACCTGGAAAGCCAAAACCAAAGAAACCAAAGGCACATCTGGAAACCACTCAGGTCTGGAAATTGCAGGAGGAGAAATAGCTAATATTTAACAGGGGAATTACCATGGTCAGATCATGCTCATCATTCTCCGTAGGGCTTGTGGAAAATTTTTGCTTAAGAGCAGGGAAGAATGTTTAATACTACCTTCACAAACGCGTACTTAAAGTTTAGCTACACAGGTTGTGATACATACAAGATTGGAACTGTACTAACCTTTGTGGCTTCTTTGAGTAATTAATTACCTGGTTGACTGTGCGGACAACCACCTTGTGACGTTCTCCTTGGAGAAGATACATCCAGTGTGCGAGTGACTATGCCACAGCGGTAAGCTCCTTACCATAGTTATACCATGACTTTTCAAAGAGAAGAGAACTTCCACAAGAGGTAGGAGATAGGGTGCTATAACACGTCATGATCCTGAAGTAAGATAACACCACTGCCACAGAGGAATCACATGTCAGGATATAAAACCGGAATGGATCATCATGCTTGCACAAGAGGACGCCCAAACTCTCTTGATTGTTTCAAATGCATTGCCAGGATTTTAACCAGATGAATCCTTCTGATAGTATCCAAATTAGGGGTTTTTGTTAGTGGGCATAATTGCTGGCTAATCGCCTAGTTCAATACTTTCTATGTAATTTGTTTAATTGAGTTTAGGTTTGGGGGGATATGCGTTCACTGCTGAAATGCCATCTAAAAATCGTTGTGGGAGTTTCCAGTGGAAAGCTGAAGGATCTGTTATGACTCATCTGAAATGGTTTTGCCAACTAATTTGGAGCACCGGCGACTCATGCCAAGGATGCTCAAATTTCTAACTAATTACAAGCTTATATATGGTTGACCAGTGATCTATGCTGAGGATGGATTAACCTAATATTAATTCGGTGTTCAAATTAGCAGATCTAAGAGGGAATCGCTATGAAGTATGAATGAAGTTTTTTCAATCAGATAGAGGTTTGTAATTAAGAGGCCAATGGGTTTTCCAGCAATTGATTGGCCAAAGAGTACTTGGGTGCAGTAGCCCTTAAAGTAGTATAATTATTAGTTCATTCCCTCTAAATAAAAATCTCTCGTTTGCCATCTTTCTTGTTTGTTAAAAGTATCTTGGTGCAACTAGAGTGGGAAAGGTGTGATAGGGGATCCCCAAGAGGTGCAGGTGATCACACCTGGAGTGGCCGGCGTTGCCAGCTCCCATACCTCCTCTCTATGAGGAACCAGTGGGAACCTGTCCAGCTGGTTACCAGCAGATGAGCTGACAAGCCGCCAACCCTAGTGGGGTGCAGCGCGTGAGGTGCCATAGCCACCCAAGAAGGGGGATGGACTTGCCAGGGAATGCCCAGATGGGTTGGTGAAGGGTCGCGAGGGTGGGGCAGCGCGGGAGTGCCTGAGCTGCCCTGGAAGGGGGCAGGACTTGCTGGGGCACATGCTGTTGACGCCTGAGGCTAAAGGCAAAGCCTTTGGTGGTTAGTTGGTAGGTTAGACGCAGAAGTTATAGGGGTTGTTACGCCAATGAAGGCGAAATAGCAAAGGGCCACCATTCTTCATACTGTTTGGCCTGGCACACTAGCAGAGCCCAAGGTCAATTTTGTGACATGCGTGTTGGCATTATGCCATCCAAGTTAAGTAAAGGTTTTTTTTTAGGGGATGAAGTTGAGTTGCCAGCTGCAATAGTGTAGGAGAAAATTTATCAAGAAGATGTTGGTTCCTAATAAGCTCTGCAGCTATTTCTGGGTGGTAGGCTGGGGCGGGAAAGGTTAACCTTAAGCTTACTGGGGGAATGGCATATCCTTCTTTAAAACCAGAGTTGAGTTTTTTATTTAATTTCGAGGGTATAACCTTCAAAGGTACGCAATTATTAGCTGATGGAGAATTCAGTTAAATCTCCTAGTAAACTTATGAGTCTCATAAGTCAATCTATTGATACCGTAGGTAAATCTAGGTAATTTCTGTTATTTTTAGGCAGGCGAATTTTAGTGATAACTAAGTAAAACGTTAGACAAGAATGAAGATCCCTTTATTTTTAGACTTAGGGTTACTTATAGGATTAAATCAAGGTTTGGGGTTGCAGGGAATAAGAGATTTTTGGAGTAAATTAGCAGAATGCTAAGGATTCTTTTGGCACTATCAATCCCAATTGTTCAGCTTATTTTAGATGATCCCCAGCTGAATAATCTTTAAAAATTCCTCAGAAGATTCTTAATAAGTTTGAGTCTTTGGCAGCTCATTTTGAGATTTATTGCTCATGTCAATTTTTAAAGGTTCTTCCAAAATTAGACCTTTGATGTATTTCAAAATACTTGTCAGTTGTTCTTGTTTGATATATTGCGAATCCTGTCAATCCCAACAATGCCTCTCAAGATTTTGAAAAGGAAGGACATAATATCTGGAGGAATTCAGCGTGAACCTATTTTACAATAGAGCCTGACTGGACAGAAGCAATGAAATACTTTAATCCCTGCCGTTAGATCACATGATATGGTATGAAACATAGCATATCAAGTTTTTGGACTCATTCCCCTGGCTGGTGGGTAGACCAATACCAGATCCCCTAGCTGGTATTTAAGAAAGTTTGATTTTAGGTCGCTGCTTCATCCACATTCCTGCTTACTGATTGTCCCATGAAAGTGGCAGGTAAATCATGCAAACAAAATAATTCGTCCACCAGCCATCACATCTTGAGCACAGTTTACAGAACGGAGGTCTCCAATATGGGGTTTAACTCAAGGCAGAACCGCTTCTGGCCATATAGAGCTTGAAATGGTGACATTTAAATTATCCAATGATAACTCACGTGGTATGCCAAAAGATCTTCAGAAGGTATTTATACCACCTTTATGAAAGTTTTAAGTACACTTTCAATTGGGTAGGTTTTCACTTGAAGTTACTTAAGTGGATGCTCCAAAAAAGCGATAAATTAACAAAAAGCAGGTTATAATTTGACCTAATCTCTATTATGGGAAGGATTAAATATTTATAGGTTTTGAAATAGCTCAGGATCTATTTGAGCTAATTAATCACTGAGCAAATGAATCTTCTATTTCTTAATTGGGATGAGACTAATCGTTCTATTAACCTTGATAAATTTAGATAAATTACAATACCCTTCCAATAGTGACAGGGGAATCATTTGAGTAAAATATTTTAAAACGAGTAAAATTTGGCGAAATCCCAAAATTTCCACCTTCAAAATTTGATTGCAGAGGTGGGTAAATCCTTGAAAATCTGGGGTGTATATGGTTAATCACTATACCAGTATCAAACATCGATGAATCCCCCCTTGGGTTGGGACCATCTAGTACTAAAAAAACTATACCAGTATCAACATGGATAATCAAGTACTCTAATCCATTTTGGAATATAACTTGATAAGGGTCAGACAGATTTAGATCCTAATTTCTCAGTTTGCCCACCAGGTTGGGAGTGATAGTACAAAATATAATCTCCAATTTGAATTTCGA
This sequence comes from Massospora cicadina, assembly GCA_022478985.1. Lineage (NCBI taxonomy): Eukaryota > Fungi > Entomophthoromycota > Entomophthoromycetes > Entomophthorales > Entomophthoraceae > Massospora > Massospora cicadina. The sequence goes on along the minus strand of JAKSZP010008642.1, from coordinate 20,223 downwards.
TAGGGCTGGTTTATATTGATTATTTTTTTGGTCGCCTTCTTTGTGTTTACTTCAATTGATTTCGTGGATTGGGCTTAAAGATGAATAATCTCATCGGCCAGATTTCTCATAATTAAATCAGAGTTTTCTGGGACACCTTATTAAAATAAAGCCTGAACACTTGAAGGGACTGAGGGATCTTGCTTTAAATACATTTGAAAAGGCAACATCTTGATAACTCGGTGATAACTTATTTGATATGCAAACAAAGCACTAGGTAAATAAAAGTTCCACTAAGATGGGTCAGTTGAGGCCATCTTTCTTTAAATTATGACTAAAGTGCCGTTGACTCGTTCAATGGCCCCATTTATTGATGGATTGTAAGGAATGGCAAACATTGGGCAGTATTAAACAATTTAAATAGTTCATGTAAGTGTTGCGAGGTAAAATTAGTCCCATTGTCGGACATAAGGACTTTGGGACACCCATGCTGAGTAATAATATGTTAGTAAAGGAATAGCGCCATGGTTTTAGCTGATGGGGTGTCAATGGATATGGCCTCGACCCATTTATTTAAATGGTCAATAGCCATGATAATGTACTGATGTCCATGCAACCCATAAAAGAAAAGGGCCTACAACATCAATGCTTACCACTACAAAATGCTTTAGTCAGGGGAATAACTTGATGTTGATAAGTTGAGTATGTAGCTCAATGACTTTTACAGATGAGACATAAGTTAAAGGTCTCTCAAACGGATTCAGTCATATTATTCCAATAATATTGAGTTTTCACCCATTCTTGGGCTTTATATAACCTGCTATAACCTACTTGTTCATGTCCTTCCATAAAAGCATGAAATCTTGAGGTGGGGTGCAAAAAGGGTAACCACTTATATTTGACTTTTTTATACAAAGCTCCTTCTTGAATCATGGTATCTTTGGTAATGAAATTTAGGAAGGCTCTATCTTTTTCAGATTCTGAATCTACAACTCAGGCCGTCCAATAAGATTATATAGGCATTCTTCCTTCCCAATATAAAGGTCAGTATAGGCAGTCAAGACAGACCATCAGCATTTTGATTCAGAGGACCCAAATGATGAACCATGGAAAAATCATTATTTTGCAATCTTAGAGCATAACAGGCTAATCTCATATAAGGATCCCTTATAATTTTCAAACACCTTAAAGAAGAATGGTCAGTAATAACATTGAAAATGGTTACCATATAGGAAGAGATGGAAGTGCTTAATTGCTAGAATCTCAGCCAAATACTCCCGCTCAGTTACACTTTAGTTCTTTCAACTTTAGACAAAGTTTGCTATAAAACGTGACGGGAGGATCATTCTGCTCTTTATCACACTGGGTCAAGATAGCCCAAATAGTGATATTATTTGCATTGTTATGTAAAAAAGGCTTATCAAATTGAGGAAGAATTAAAACAGATGCCTTAGTCAAGGCCGTTTGCAGAGAATTGAACGACTGTTACTGAGCTGAACTCTACTCAAATGGCACCCCTTTTTGTACCAGATGGAATAACTGCTCAGCCATATCAGAAAACTTGGGTATAAATTTCTGATAATACCCAACCATTCTGAGAAAGACCTGGAATCCTGCAGAGAGGTTGGAGGAGGCATTCGTTGAATAGCTTGAATTTTATCTGAGAGGGGTCAAATTTCTTTAGCTGATACCTATTATCCTAAAAATTACATTTCATTTTGGAAAAATGAACATTTGGAGGGTTTGAGCTTTAGGGAAGAATTCTAATTCTGTCTGAAAACTTCTTTTAGATGGACCAAATATTCTGTAAATCTTTTGGAAAACATGGTTATATCATCCAGATATACCAGAACACAGGTGCGTAATAGATCCTGTAACATACCATCCATGGACCTTTGGAAAGTTGCTGGGGCGTTGCTCGATCCTTTTGGCATATGGGGTGGTTTAGATAAATCCTCACTGGATATTGAGGCACACTTTGCTTAGTCTTCTGAGGATAACTCGATTTACCAGTATCCACTGTCTATATCCATTTCAGAAAAATAAGTTGAACCAGACAAAGACCAAAGGGAATCATCGATCTGAGGTGAAGGATAACTATCTCATTGAGTAATGTCATTCAATCTACAATAATCCATAATTTCTCGATGGGAATCATCCTTTTTCTAAATCAGCAGCAATAGGGAGGCCCAAGGACTGTTTGAAGGTTTTAACAATTAGCCAACAATAGTTGATGCAATTCTTTGGTAACTTGGGCTTCCTCCACTTTAGACTTACAATAGGGCTTAACACAGATAGAAAGTTGATTGCCAGTTTCAACGGAGTGCATGAATCCTTTCATTTTACCAAAATTGTAAGTATGCTTAGCAAAAATTGAGAGTAATATTTCAAATAATTTTAGTAATTATTTCTCCAGTTCATTAGTGAGGTGTTTTCCTATTGAAGGCCACACAGTAAGAATTATCTGATCAATTTCCAAATCAAAGTCTTGTAAGCTTCCAAAAGGGTTAACATCATAGATTTGGGATAAGGGTAATAACTTGACATAAACAATTGGACGTTTTTGATCTACCATTTTTAGATCATTAAGAAGGTTGGTCAATAAAATAGATAACGATCCAGAATATACATACTTTAATACCCCAGGAAAAGTCAAGAGTTCTTTAGCAGAAGGGCTGAATATGTCATGGTCTTGTAACAAATGTCCTTTGGCAATAGAAAAATGTAAAAAAGTATTAAAAATTACCTGAGATTTCAGTGGAATAACTAAATTCTCATGGGAAAAATAGGCATCCCTTCTTCTATATCCACTGATGTAGGGGTTATATTTTACTTGAGGGTCTCCAACATGGTATAGAATGGAATAATACTTTTAGACCCCTCTCAACAGACATAACTGACAATGATGTGAGCTTGTTTGGATAAGAGTAAAGAAACTATATACCCCAAAAGGGATAGAGATGAATTTGGGTAATTAATAATTCCATCAAATTCTTGAAAAAATTGAGTCCCCAAAAGTAGGTCGTAACTCAAATTATCCAGGATGATAGCAGGAAGTGTAAAAGTCAACTTCCCAAACTTAAAGGAAGTAATAAAAAGGCTCCAATTGACAAGTACTCTGAGGGCTCACAGTGTAACGATCAAGATTTGTCTTAATCATACATTTTGACTCAGATTCATATTTTCTGAATTTGACTCAAATAGTTTTATAAAAACATTTTTAGTTTGGACATTTCAGGCGCTGGGTTGTGCCTCGCCAGAGTCATAGATTAGTCTTGTGCAAGCCTAATTAATAACTTGGGTGAGGCCCCAAAGTGCTGCCTTTATAAAGGCGCGCCTGCCCATTCCAAAGTTTACTTCAGAATTATCACCCTAGCATGTCCCTTCCTGAGGAGCATTGTCAGTTGCTCCCCTGATGAGCTCTGGTCGGCGGACACCTTCATTTTTATGGTCCAAAATAAAGGATGTTTTGGGGCTCACATACCTCGCATACATGTGGTCTTTTTTGGGTGTTTTCATTTTGAAGAGGCTTTTTCATGGTTGGGTTGGACCAACCACTATTCAACCTTTACATAGCCAACCAATGAGAGGTGAATGTTTAGCTGCTTGTCAGTGCCTCAAACCTCTCCATAATTGGTTAGGTCACTTTTTTTTTTGTTGGTGCACCAAAAGAATATGTAAAAATTATATGGCAATTGGAACTGGGGTCTTATCTAATTTGTTACATTATTCCGAAGTCAATGTGCACTGCACGCCCCAATCCCCAGCTTAGCTGACCTCAGTGGTCACTTGGTCCCAGTTGTCGAGTAACCAGCACCAGTTAGAGCCAGTGACTGATGGCCAACCTTGGACCTGAAGTGACCATCAGTTAATTTCCCAGTGGGGCCTCCCGCTCACCAGGGATTGGCAGCACCGAGGGTCCTGTCCCAGCAGGGCTCCCTCACCTGCGGATGGTCTGCCTGGAAAGGGGTCAGATGTCCAGCCGCGCTGCACCTTGCACCCCTCTCACATTTTTGGTGGTGAAAGCACCTTCCTGGTCAGGACGGGAAGACCATTTCCAATGGGAGCTCAAGAGGGTGGGGCGCAATGAAGCCAAGTGCTGGGCGTGCAGCCTCAGGCAGGGGCCATTCAGCCGCGCTGGACTGTGTGCCCCTCTCACATTTTCAGTGGTGAAAGCGCCTTCCCGGTCAGGATGGGAAGACCATCGCCAATGGGAGCCTGAGAGGGGGGCGCAACACAGCCATGAGCTGGGCGTGCATCGTCCCGCCAGGTGGGAGGATTCTGGCAGCCCAGTCCCAATCTGATCTCTTTATTGTGTTTCCTTCAAGGGCCTGGAGTTCATCCAGACTAATTTTCCTGGGGCTAGTTACCTTGAGCCCCAGGAAGCCCTTTTCATGGCAGCCTTCTGCTGTGGGGCCCCTCTATGGGGAGGGGCCCTCCTCTAGTGGGAGGTAATGTAACCATTGAGATTCATCTCAATCATACATTTTAACTTAGTTTCAGATTTTCTGAATTTGAGTTGAAGCATTTTATAAAGCATTTTTAGCTTGGACATTTCAAGCGCTGGTTTATGCCTCGCCAGAGTCATAGATTAGTCTTGTGCAAGCCTAATCAATAACTTTGGTGAGGACCCAAAGTGCTGCCTTTATAAGGCGCGCCTACCCATTCCAAAGTTTACTTCAGAATTATCACCCTAGCATGTCCCTTCCTGAGGAGCATTGTCAGTTGCTCCCCAGATGAGCTCTGGTCGGCGGACACCTTCATTTTTATGGTCCAAAATAAAAATAAAGGATGTTTTAGGGTTCATATACCTTGCATACCTGTGGTCTTTTTTGGGTGTTTCCATTTCAAGAAGCCTTTCGCGTGGTTGGGTTGGACCAACCACTATTCAACCTTTACATAGCCAACCAATGAGAGGTGAATGTTTGGCTGCTTGTCAGTGCCCCAAACCTCTACCTACTCAGTTAGGCCACTTTGTTTGCTTGTCAGCGCACCAAATGAATATGTAAAAACTATATGGCAATTGGAACTGAGGTATTTTCTGATTTGTTACACACAGTGCCATATTCTTCATAATGGAAAAACTGGGCGTTAACTTGATCTTCTTGATAAATTTTGATGAGACAACATTCACCTGGGATCCAGTGTCAATAATAGCTTTGGCATTGACTTGATTCACTTGAAATTCAATACTGGTGATGGTACTTCCAAACTGAGAGGATAAAGTCAACAAGTTGGGCAAGAAATAAGAGGTATGTTCATCTTTATTATACTCTACAGGTATTCGATGTTCCTGCTGAATACTCATATTTTTATTATATTGGAGAATCTTAATAGTTTTAACTCTTTTCTTCTTATCATCAGCTTCTTTCTTATGACAGCGATCCTCTTTATGGAAATATTGGTGACAGTAATTACATTGAATCGCTCTACCATTCTCAGGCACAGTGTAAACTTTAGGGCACTGGGTCTTGGAGAATTGTAAACTCAGGGTTTTCAGAAAATTGAAAAGGCAATTCCAACAAGGACTCCTTAATGTCTAAAATACTTCTGAAGTTCTTTTTTACGCTGATAAAGTAAACTTGCATCTGTTTCCTAGAATTAAAAGCAGACATAATTGCATTAATCAATCATCCAAATTTAATTAACCACATGCTACCAAAGTCTGAGCTTCCCAATAGAACCAATGAGCAAAGTTATTTATAGATTCATTTTTGATGGGGATGTATACCCATTAATTTCTGTTTTTGAGAAGATAAGGTTTGCTCACTTCCAAATTCTTTGATTAACACTTCTCTGTCCTAAGACTAAGTAGAGCAAGTTATTAAGTGGGTACCATGATATCATGAGATAATCGAGTAAAGCAATTAGGTAAATATTTCATCTTTTGGTAATCCTTGGCATCACTTAGAGCCTTTTCATACAGATAGAGGAAGGAGATGATGCTGCAATCCCCAGGAGAGTATTTATCTCTAAATAGAGGTTTAAAACTTATTGGAGCATTGATGGTCAAAATATGCACTCCAGGTTGTTCTGATTGGGTGGAGACATGAGTCAGAGTCCAGAGCTTAGGAAGAAAATTGAGGATAATGACCAACTGCCTCAGTATGAATTTCATTAATTCAACGATTCATATCAGTATACCACACTCTCTCTTCCAACATGCGAGAAATGCATAAATTTTCTCCTGCTGTGCATTGTACTTAAGTTCCAGTGTTTTAAATATTAGCTTGGAGCATTTCTCCTTCTAATTCATAAGCTTGTAGCAGGATATCAGTGTTTTTTCCCATTTACCAAGATTGTTTAATTCATCAGATAAAGATTGAAGCGAAAAGAGGGGATTGATTGGTACCCCATTGGGGGCTAAGTTACACTCCTTGGCCACTTTATAGAATTGCACTTGCAGGCGATCCATCATGCTTAAGAGAGTCAATTCGCTGAAGGGATCCTGAATGTCCATCAGCACCCGGTGGTCCCCAAGGTCCATCTTCTCCTACAGTCCGCGAGGCCCTTCAACCCCTAGGGGTCCATGAGGTCCATCAGCTCCAGGAGGTCCACGTGGTCCCTCACCCCCAGGTGGGCCATGAGGTCTACAATCCCAGGAGGACCCATAGTTCCAGAGGTTTTATCTACTTTTTTGATCCAGAATTGAATCCCTGAGTACAATTGATCCAAATGGGAGAGATGGTTTCTAATTTCCTCTTCCATTGATTGACTACGCTCAAAGAGTTGGAAATTACCCTCTCTCCATTCTCTCTGAATCTCCTGAACTTGCTTCGTGAACTGTAAATTAGCAAAACTGGACATCCCATGTGTTGCAAATTTTCCAATTTGCTACATTTGAAACTCCACCTTTGTGCTAGAGCAAACATTATAGAAGACTGCTGGCTCTTGACCTTTGCCTTCAGTGTCACACCTTTAACTACAGGTCCACAGTCAACTCCCCAATCCAGAAGATCACCAAATTCACCTTGGCAGACTTACCCTCTTGGTGTGCACCAGTGGTTCTCTTCCCCCTTCCTGGGCTGCCTGACCCCTTGCTTCTCCACCTCAAATTAATCCTCGCTTGTCTATCACTGGATCCACTGACTGGGAAAATTCTTGTGAAGTAAACTATAGATTTAGGTTAGGAGTTAATTGCGCTGACCACTCCTAGGTGCATTAACCAACCACTGAACCTTGGGGACCTTTAGACTCACTCTCAAATGTCAAGTATCGCTACAACTCTTAAAAACACAGATAAAAGTAGGTAAAGGAAGGTATTTTACTAGAATAAAAAGCCAACTTTTAAATAGGGTGTCCAGAAATATGAATATTCTGATCATATTGTTGTTTAATTATCATGAGGAATAAAAAGGTGAACTGTGGTGTGGAGGTTATGAATTGATTGAGGTTGCATCAACGGCAGTTGTTTACAAAAGGCTATATCATATGACATTCATCAGCCTATGGGTAATTGATTACATTCATTAGATATAGTTTATATATCACACGTGAGGCAGAATCTTGATGTGGATCAATTTAACCTTAAGTGGACTTACTTCACTCCTGATCACCTTCTAAAGTGGTCTCAGATTGACAACCAATTTTGTTGATTTAAAGCTTTTTGGTCTTATCAATTCAGATAAAGTTTGATTCTTGAAAAGGTAATCCAATTGGTAATATTATCATGTAATAAATTCATTTAATAATGACAATGCACTAGCCATTATTGGCATCTCAACTAGTGAAATAAACAACATTATACCAAATATAATCGATTATGCTCTTCAGACAACCACTCAACCTTTTAAGCTTAAATCCTACAAAACTAAAGCATTTTTAGACTATAAAATCTGAGTGAGCAAGGTATAATCTTGACTTAACCCCAAGGTTTGTGCTGAGCTTAATCCTTTTCCAAGGCTGACCTCAACTAGGAATGAAATTTCAACATTGTGATCAAGCTGAATAAGCTGTTGATGTACTTCACAGAAAAGGGTTTAATTACTAATGAAGGCATCACTATTATCTTGGCTAAACTCAGAGGTGGATCAAAAACCTCAGTAACATACTTATTTAAGGATTGGAATCCTTCTAGTAAATTCAACATCCCTTGATGATGCATTCCCACCACCAGTAATAAATGGTATAAGGTAGGGTGTACAAGCTGGTGCAAATATTGCTTGGTGCCAGTTTCTGGCATCTGAGATGTTTGCAATACTTCTTGCAAAATAGAGAGTATGGCATTAGATTGAGATTAAGTGGAATGGATTCCAGGGATTAGGGCCCCCTCAAGCATTTGATTGATAATATTTCATAAAGTCTCAGGCGGTATTTGAAAGGTTATGGTAAAGTTTAAGTTAGGATCATTAAACTACAAGATGGCACGGAATTTCACCGTGTATGGTACTTTTGGGATTTTTGTTCTAATTGAACGGACCCATCATAATGTACTGCCTTGCTCATGGTCTTGAGCATCTTCTGGTAAATTGAGAATCCATTGTAGTAATTGACGTTTTCACTGGTGAAAAACTCAGAGTGCACCTTTAGTAAGCACCACTCTGGAATTTTAAAATTACGCTTTCAATTGGTTAGGTTTTCACTTGAAGTTATTTAAGTGGATTTCCAAAAAGCGATAAAATAAAATAAAAGCAGGTTATAATTTGACCTAATCTTTATTATAAGAAGGATTGAATCTTTATAGTTTTTGAAATAGCTCGGGATCTATCTGAGCTAATTATTTGTTGAGCAATCAAATCTTCTATTCCTTAATTGGGATGAAACTAATCTTTCTTCTTAACGTTTATAAATTTATATAAATTACGCTCCCCTTCCAATAGTGCCAGGGGAATCATTGGAGTAGAATATTCCAAAACGAGAGAATTTTACAAAAGCCTGACACCTTGATGGGTCAGATTGAGCCATTTTGCAAAGAATGGCGACTAGTTTCCTATTCTCTTGTTCCACTGCTCCATTGGTAGCAGGATGATCGAGAACAAAGAAAGAGGGGTAAGTTCCCATCAATGCATTGATTCCAATGATTACTTAAGATATGAAGTTGAGCCATTATTAGACAGCAGTACTTTTGGGCTACCTTGGAAGGTGAAGACTTGTTTAAGTAGGAAGGATGCGGTCACTTTAGAATGGACGAGGTAACAGAGATATCACCAACCCATTTAGTAATTTGGTCAACCGCCAGTATAATATACCAGAGGCTTTACATCACCATAGGTACTGAACGGACTATATCAATGCTAATTTTTACAAAGGGTGCTATAGGGTCCCAACTTGATGTTGATGCAGCAGATTAGGAGGTTTCTGCCAAGCAAAATTAAGACAGGTGTTGATAACACCTTGGATCAACTTAATCAATTATTCCCAATAGCATCACTCTTGCAGTCACTTATGGGTTTCCTAAAAAATAAAATGTCTTACAGTTAAATTTTCCTCCAGAGAAGTCTCCAGTAGAGCTGAAGGGTAGACATATGCCAACAAGGATAGTCCAACCTGTTTATATAACAGTCCATCCTAAATCTGGGTCCACTAAGTCATTTTAAATTTTTTCTGCACCGTGAAAGTCTCCTGACTCCATTCCTCAGATTTTACAAAGTCATAAAGGTTCAACTAAGATATTTTAGAAAGTCTGTCAGAATTTTGTTGTATCATTTCCACATAATTAATGATGGTAAAGTTGTAACTTTAAAGTTTGAGTTCCCAGAGGTCCAGCCGTCCCCCTGGGTCCTTCATTTTGCTTAAGCTCTTGTAAAAAGACACTATCCGTGACCACTGTAAATGGTTTCCATATACTAAAAAGATAACAATGCTAGATAGAAAGCACAACCGTTAAGCACTCACACTCAGTGACACTGAAGTTACTTTCTTCCAGAGTTTGGGATTTTATTAAAGTGCGCTATAGGGTGTTCAACTTGTTTTGCATCAAGTTGTGTCAAGATGGCCCCAAAAGACACATTGCTAGCATCTTTAAAAAGGATAAACGATTTGTTAGCCTCAGGATGTATCAGCGTAGTAACAGTCATAAATATCACAGATAGTGACATAATTCCTGGTATCACAAACCCTTTCAGAGTCAAGTCCAACAAGCCCTTGGAGCAAAGACCAGAACCCCTAAGTGTCAATGATGACCACTCTAAGGTCATCAAAAGAAAATTAATTCTGGATTTGCCAGACAGGGCAGATATAAACGGTCCATATGAGGTGAAAAATCTGGCGGGATTTGTCCCAAAAATCAAGAAAATTACACAATACAAGGCTATATATTAATTTAAATCCATATGCTTTCAATTATGTTGAAGAACAAAAAGTTTACGGCTCAGATTCGATTTTGATAACCATTTGAGAACTTTGTGAATTTTTCTCCTCTAAATTAAGTCCCAAGCTGAGAAAGGCTTTGTTAATCTCTGATACTATGATCCATCTAATAAAGGTTAGAAAAATTTGGGAAGGTTTCTGCAATTTTTTGGTTATTTTCAACAAAATACACTTCTCATAAGTTCCACAGTGGCCAGGGTCCGTTTTCAGCTCTGATTTTGCCTCTACAGCTGTATGCAAGCCCTACGCCCACTCTACAACATATTATTCCAGCCCCACAACTTCCTATTTTGCCTCTCTTTTTTTTAATACTAGATGGCCTATTTTGCCTCTCTTTGTTCAGATAATTTTCCACCTTTATCAGCTATCAGGACCTCTTGTCCCTGATGGTTGTGGTCAGTTTGGTGTGCGTTTTGCTCCACAGATTTATATGTAAACATAATGCAGACCTTTTAGGACATTTCTTCATTTTTTGGGTCACTTGGCCTTACTGTCACACCTTTATCCTGGGTTTTTCCCCTCAACGACCTCCTGCGCACCAGTTTCCATGGCAATGAGGGCATTTCTTATGACGACAAAAGCTTGTTTTTGGGTTTCTTCCTATTAATCAGAACATCCTTGTAGAGTAAATGTCAATGGTTCTGCATACTTAACAAAGTGTGGAATTAACTGTCAGTAATAACTGATCATCTTGAGGAACCCCTGAATATCGCATAAACTGGATTTCTGTGACAATTTCTTATTTGTGACCACTTTATCAGGCAACAATGAAATCTCTTCCCAGTAGCTGTATGGTTGAGAAGTTCCATTGATAGTTTAAAAATAATTTAGCATTTGACTGGCTTTAACTTATGTGAAACATAGTGGAGTTATTCAAAAACCTTTTTTAAATAAGCGCGATGTTGCATCAAAAAGTGTGGGAGAATACAGTCACATCATCAAGGTATACTAACACACAGGACCTTTTCAAATCCCCTTAATTAGGCCATCCATCACCCTTTTAATAGTAGAAGGGGCTCTACATAGTCCTTGTGGCATCCTTGTAGGCTTTATAAACCTCTTACTGCTATAAGGATGCATTTCTCCTGATACTTTTCTGCAAGCTCAATCTTCCGGTAGACACTAGCAAGATCCATGGCTGAGAATAAGTTTGGATCCACATAAGAGGCGTAAAAAATCATTGATCTGGGTTAGCGGATAACTGTTCTTCCATTTAAAAGAGTTCAGTTGGTGGTAGTCCAATACTACATGCCCAATCCTTTTTGCGTATAAGCAGCAAGAGTGAGGCCCATGGACTAAGAAGGTTAAATATCCAGCGCTCTAATAATTGCTTTAGCTCCTTTTCCATCTGGTCTTCTTCCACCTCCAGCTTTCAGTAGGGCTGAACTTAGAATGGGAGGAGTCACCAGTAAGCACTCTATGCTGCTTCCCTTTCATCATGCTGAGGTCATCAACACCTTTCTTAAAATATATAAGTTATTACTCAATCAGTGCATCCACTTACCACTGCTTCTCAGAGTTTTGGGAGTCAAATATTTGCCCTTTGACATGGCCTATGGTGGTGTCCTTGTCAATTCTCAGGTACACAAATTTACATACCCGCAAACAGATTTAACTTGATTAGCAGGTAGGGTCTGACATATGCCAAAGTCTGATTATAAGTTAGTTGCATAGATTAATCTGTGAAATTAGTCATTAATAGATTAGAGTACCCTGATAGGCAGGAAATAACAACCCCAGACAGGTGAGAGGAACATGAATGATCAGATTCAGGTCTCCACAAATTTGTATTAACAAATGGTTCAGCTAAATCATAACCTTTAGGCCAGTGTCCATAAGTATTTGTGATTTTTTTGGGGGATAATCTTATTATCAAAGTATACAGCCATTCTCTCCTGAGAGTCAGCACTGGGAGTAAGCAATTTAGTTTTGGCTAAACTACTTTGTATATGTATAAAATTGGCAGTATATCAGAAATACATTGAGGGGTTTTGCTAGTACTAAGCCCACTGAGCAGAAGGACTGACAATATGAATATTGTCATAATCAAATCAACATAATAAACTTAATAAATTAAGGACCCTTTGCCTCAATGACACTATTTTACTTTATATATTACCAGCAGATACTCTTTGTTCCGCTTGATTTTTCTACTAACTAAAATCCTCCCCCTTCCAATCTTCTTATATTTCATATATCAGTTACCTCAGTCAATACCAAACCTCTTGCTTAGACATTTGTTCTGTCATATTCTCATTGTTTTGACTGAATTCCTATTTATATAAATTCACTACTGCCTTAGTTTGAGGCGATATACTCAATATCTGTTGTGCATCAACATCGCTTTATTTCCTGATTTGGAGGCGATCCACTAAATATTTGTTCAAGGCTTTGCATCAACCTATCACCTTATGTCAAGGAAATCTAATCAATATTCATACTACTCAGTTTGGCCAACCTTGCTCATTCTGCCGTTAATATATAGGTCTTATCAACTAGTCATATCAGAATCTCGACATTACCCTCCCCTTGACTGGGAAATAAAGCTTCTATTGTTTATATTCCTGAGGAACTTTGCGTGCGCTTGGTTAATGATCTGACCTCTCATAAGATCCTGATAGTTTAGGCATCCACACCTTTTTTGATTACTTCAAATGGACCGATTCAAATGCTGGCCAAGTTATGCTCCCATCTGAACCCATGTTAATCATGGAATAGAACCATGTCTTCATCTTTGAACTGAGCTAACCTGCTATGCCATACCTTATCAGCTGCCTGATTCTTGATATTCTTGGATAAGCCAAAGGAGTATGCTTTGGTTTTCAATATGATTAATATGTTCACTAGATTAGTCATATAACAGTGGGGATCCATTCCGCTAAATTCTTCTACACAAGCTTAAAGCTGTGCCAGAAGATCAGTATAACCCATATGGTAGTTAAAAGGGGCTCCTCCCCGTGGTGAAATGGTGGCTAATGTTATAGGCAAAATTGTTGGTGGAAAGAAGGGAACTCCAATCGGAAGGCTGATCCATTACCAATTTTTCAAAATTATATTCACCAAGGCTCATTAACTCATTTGACCATCCCATTGGACCTGGGGTGGTATGGCGCCATCAGAACCCTACGGATGCCCATCAGCTCTTTTGACTTAAAAAGGATGTGCAAAGTGAAGTTAGTTCCATTGTAAGTAAGAATGAACTGAGGGCATCCATGTCGCTAGATAATACATTCTATTACAAACTTGGCCAATGTGACTGCTCCCAAATCACATATTGGAAATGCTTCAACCCACCTTGTCAAGTGGTCATTAGCCACCAGAATGTACATGGACTGGTTAGCTCCCATTGGAAGAGGGCCAACGACATTTAGGGTAACTGTATACTGAGAAAAATGTGGTTCACTAACCAGTATGAGGTCTTCTGGTGGAACGGCTTTTTCACTTGGCACTGGTAGCAGAATGAATGGTTTCAAGCACGTCAAAGTGCATGCTCTCCCAATAGTAACGTGGTCACAATAATCCAGGGTCTTACATACTTCGCCATGTCCAACGTCATAGAGTGCTCTCATAATAATATAAAGTTGGGTTGAAGGCCTTGGGTTATTCACTGTAATGTCCCCTATCCACTTGTACAATCCACTGTTCTTCTGGAACGTATTGGCCTTTATTCCGTCTAATACCTTGATGACTTTAAAGGTTTGTTATCGCTTTTCCGCTGATAATCTTTTAAAACATTATATTTCTGAGATCCTCTGTAACAGCAATGTATGGCAAACGAGTTAAGCAATTGGCATTTTGGTGATTTGCCACAGGTTAATGAAGGATTTCAAAATTATAAGCCTGCAGCATAAGAGCTCATTAAGCTAGACGTCATTTGAGCTCTAAGAGATTCTGCAATCAGCGTAACAATGCATGATCTGTTACAACTGTAAAATTTACCCTATGCAAATATACCCTGAATTGTTTGTATATGTAATCACTGGTAAGCACTCTTACTCAGTCACGGTGTAATTGCATTTGTGGCAGTTCAAACTATGACTGCAGTATGCAACTGGATGCTCCTCCCCTTATCATCTTCTTTTGATATAACTGCCCCAATGACAGAAAGAGACGCATCCACCTGAACAATAATTTTTTTTCAAAATCAGATAATGTAGCCATGCGCGCTAATTGATGCCATCTGAAGTGTATCAAAGGAGCATTAGAAACTTTCCGTCCGTTAAAATGCAACATTTTTCTTCAGTAACTCAAACAGCGGATCACCAAAACAGCTGAAGTTGAGGACTAAGCGTCGGTAGTAACTGACCATCCCCAAAAATACCTGTACATTGTGTTTACTGCTTGGCGGGGTCATTTTTAAAATAGTTTTCACTTTAGTCAGTTGAGGTTTTAACTCCTTTAATCTCTATTACAGCCCAAAGGTAGTATAACTGATACTTGAAGAAGTGAAACTTGTGGACTTAATCTTAAAGTTGCCTCAGTTAGCTGGCGGAATACATCCTTCATATGGGTAATATGCTCAGAAAGTGTATGCAAAAACATTGATATTGTCAAGGTACATGAGAATGCACAACAGCTTTAAGTCTCCAAGGATGATATCCATAGCCCATAGGAATGTGGCTGGAGCGTTACACAGCACTTGTAGGCATACGGGAAGGCTGTAAAAACCCTTTGGACGTAATAATGGCGCATTTCTCCTGTTCTGCCGCAGGTGACTAGATTGCTAGTAGTCTAATATCAAATCCATCACTGAGAAGTAACGAGCTTACCTAACCAATCCAAATCATTGTCAATCCATGGCAAGGGGTATGAGTTCTTCTTAGTAATTTTAAAAAGCTTTTGGTAGTCTATCAATTCTCAGTTGGTACCATCCTTCTTTTTGACAATTAGAAGGGATAAAGCCAATTAACGCTTTTAGGGTTCAAGGATCCCTTGCTTCAACGGCTTATCAATTTCCTCAGTGACTACTTCTTCAGCTGCTCTTGATCAGCTAAATAGGCTGTGACCTGATGGGAGGATGGTCTCCAGTGTCCAAATGATGGACCACCCCCAAGCACACCCTTAATAATGGTCATTGACAGCAAAAAATCTCCTTATATTTTGAAATAAAGCTATCGTTTAATCTTTATGTGCTTCCAATAACCCCTATATATCATTGCGCAAGGCCACAGTAATTACGCTGGGCTGTAATTTGATGGGTAGACTGATTTCTACTAGTGACCAAAACTCATGAACCTGAAGGACTTCCTTCACAGTGGTCACGTGTAAATACGCCACTATTTGATGCTGGCAGATTTGCATTGGTTTGTTTTGTAAGTCCACTAATGGAACCTTGATTCCCTATGGCCTGGAAGTATATTGCCTGGAGCCACATGGTGCTTATTCCGCGATTGCTGATAAAGGACCAATAACTTCCCTGTAGGACCATCTGGCACTTCTACCCCCAATATGGTGTTCATTATTACTTTGTGATTGGAAGGAATGGATATCAGCCCAGCCACTCTGAGCGGCATCCCATGATATTTGCATATCTGTTGTGGGAGGGCCTGGTTCAAGCCTTTTAGTTGATGATAGCTAATCAGAATCACCCCCTCAGTTTAGGCCAGGTTAATATAACCTGGAGAACCGGACTCTTTGGCACTTTGCTGGAGGTAAACTAAATTAGGATCCGCTGCCCCAAAAATTACAAAGTTCTCCTCCATCATGTCAACAACTGCCCAAAAGTGTCGCATAAAAGTGGTTCTAATTAACATGTCATAATTATTATTGAGCAACACTATTGCCAGGGCTACAATGAAAATAGACCCAAAATGCAAAGGTGCGCACTTTATGTTACCTCAGAGGCCGTATCTCTGCTCCAGTGGTCCCATACACAATTTAATTTTACACATCAGGTTTCAATTTCAGCTTCGCCACCAACTTAGTGGAAACTATGTTAATTTGAGCGCCCGTATCAATGATAGCGCAGACACAGGTTTTTTCTACAACAATGTCACATTATGTACACTCAGAGTAAGATGAATTGTCAGTGTTTAACACGTGGACGTTTAAAGGGTCTGTTTTTCCAAGGAAGCCCATATTACCCTCATCAACTTTTAGGGGTAATATTTGATAATAGCGTCTACTGGGAAGGCGACGTTTAACCCCTTTAAGGAAGGCGCCTCAGAGGACGGATCTGGCTCTTTTTAGCACTAGTGGTGCCCAACTCAAAAGGGGGAGCCGCCACACATCTTTATTTGTGAATGAGCCAAACAGAGGGATTATTGTAGATAAAAATATCCAACATAGCCCCTAAGTTATCAGCTTAGGAAACCATATCAGAAGGTGAGGAATCTTTGGGAAAAAGATTTGTCTGGCGCCCGCTTTAGCTGGTGGACCATGGCGGACAACATAGGGGTTGGGGCATCAGTGACATGTGGCATAAGGAGGTATAATTGTGGGTTTTCTTCGTTAATGAGGCTGACGGTGTGCATTGCCTCAACGTATTGAGCAAGTCAATGCTTAACAAAAGTGATGAGAGCAGGTGCACAAGTATAAGACTTGATACGTTAGTGGGTTTGGGGATAATTGGGGTCAAATAGAGAATTTTTTGCTGCGTTGATGTAAGCACGGCTAGCTCCAAAAGCGAGCTCTTCAATTTCATATTTTGCATACTCATTGCAATCAGAGGGGAAATTTGGAATGGGAATACCTTCAACAAGGGGTCACATTACCCATGGAGATGTTGGCAGAGGAAGATTTTGGCCGGAGCAGTCTGCTGCTTCTACCGCCGTTTTGTTTATATTTAAAATAGTTAGAAAAACCGTTTTTTTTAGTACTAGATGGTCCCAACCCAAAGGGGGGTTTCATCGATGTTTATTGAATTACGCCTGGGCTCCTAAGAGCCTGAGGCGAGGGAAGGGGAGGGAGGAGGCATCGAGAAAAGGAGGGGGTTTGCGCGCCAGAGCCATGCTGCAGTGACAACTGAGCGGGGGAGGGTTGGCGACATAGTGCAGACCTTCAGGGCCATCTCAAAGTGTACCTGAAAGTGGGTGATCATGTGTGGAAGGGTCCACACCTGCTGGTCAAAGGCAGCACGAAGGAAGGAGTTATGGATGGTCCAGATGGCTGTGGCATAGGCGAGGACACGGAGGGGTCGGTGGCAACCAGGCAATGTCTGCTCAAACATGAGGTCTTGCACAGGGTGTCCAGACCAGGGCTGAGCATGGAGGAGCGCGCGGGCCTTTGGCCAAAATGCGGCGACACCTGGACAGGTGAAAAAACGATGGAGGTGGGAGTCAATAGGCTCCACACAGCGGGGGCAGCTTCGGTGCTGGAAGGTAGGGCCAGTCCGGTCCCCTGTCCTGTATGAACAGTGGAGCACTCTCCATAAGGTGTTGGACACCTTTGCTGACAGGATGGGGTGATAGACGTCCTTCCACAATTCCTTAAGGTCAAATCTCACGGAGGGAGGGAGGAGCTCAAGGAGTCTTGGGCGGATGGGAGGACGATATTGGGGGTTGAGGCGAGTTGTGACAACTTGTCCATTGTGCACAATTGCATGGCGACGTGGGCTGAGGCCAGGGCCTTCCCTTCTGTATGGGAAGGCATGGTGGATCCGCGCGCCTACTCGTTTAAGGGCAAGGAGAGCCTGGTTCCAGTAGGGGGATGAGGATGGTTTTAGGCGATGGCCTGGGTGGTTTGTGAGCCACTCCCCTAATGAGGTCAGAGATGCTCTAGGAAGACCCAGAGCTGCTGACACTGACTGGCGGAGGGCGGGCGCCCATTGGGGCATGGGGGTCGCGTCCCAGCAGACAATCGGCCATAGGAACTTCAGGAAGATTGTGGTGGCGTGGGATCGCGTGTCCAGAAGCCCTGGCCCCCTTCATTGCAGGGTCGGGCAATGGTTGAGAGGGCTATTGGTGGATGGTTTGAGCCCCAGATCCAACAGCGGAGGAGTACATTGAGCCGCGTATAAAAGGCATCTGTGAATGGGCAGACGTGCGCTAGGAACCAGACTTTGGAGAGGAGGAACACATTGGCCATCAGAGCTCGACCCTGGGGGGTGATGTGCCACCGGTTCCAGCTGGCAATCCTGGAGTTAACTGCTGCAAGGAGCAAGTCCTCATTGTCTTTTAGCGCAACTCCTTGTTGGTTGGTGAGAACGCCCAGGTGACGGAAGGTACCGCGCTCAGGTTCAATACCAACTGGTGGGGGAAGGTGGGGGAGCCGACCTGTACAACTGTTGTCTTGGAGGTGTTGACCATAGCGTTGGACGCCTTGGTGTACCTCTCAATGGTCACAGCAGCGAGGGCAACATCCCCAGGGCAGCCAAATGCAATGGCAGTGTCATCTGCAAATGCCATGGTGCGTGTGGGGGCTTTACCTGGGACCAGAATCCCTGTTAGCTTGTCCTGTAAGGAGGCCAAGAGGGGGTCAAGGGTGATGTTAAAAAGGATAGGGCTCAGGGGGTCCCTTGCCGGAGACCTTGTCCAACTGGTACTGCCACTGTAAAACCCATTGGCGCCAGGACTCTGGTGTGGAGCTGGTCATAGAGCGATGATATCCAGCGCCTAGCTGCGGGTGGGAGATGGAAGCGGGCCAGGGAAGCATCAATATACTTCCAGGCTACCCGATCATATGCTTTCTCCATATCCAGAAGAGCCACAAAGCCATTCACCTTACGAGAGTTAGCAGTCAAAGTCACGTGAAGGTCATTATAGTTGTCCCATAACGACCTCCCCGGAATAAAACCGTACTGGGATGGGGAGAGGCGAGGGTGACACCCATTTGGTGATGCGGTTGGCCAGAAGCTTCGTGAAGAGCTTGTGGTCTGTGTTGATCAACGCTATGGGGCGCCAGTTCGCCAGGTTCTAACGGTTTGACTTCTTGTGAATGAGGGTCGTGATTGAGCCTCTGGAGTCGGGGAGGACCTCGCCATTCACCAAGAGTGCAGCGAAGAGGTCGCGGAGGGTTCTGGCTATCACTGCAGGTTCCAGAAGTTAACCTCAAAGGGTATTCCATCTGGGCCTGGGGCTTTAAGCCGTGGGGATTTCAGAAGGGTTTCCATCACCTCCTGGATGGAAATAGGCGCCAGTAGAGCCTCATCAGCCCGTGGGTCAATGGGCGGCTCTGGAGCCCGCCACAGGAAGTCTTGGATGTCCGATGGGTCCACCTGGGTGGCATGGAAGAGGCTGGAGTAGAAGCGGTGTAGTTCCTGCGTGATTTCCTCCTTATCTGAAGTGGTTGTAGTGCCAATCTTCAGTGCAGTAATATCCTGCGCTGTTGACCGGGCTTTCTGTTTCTGAAAGAAGAAGCGGGTGGGGCGTTCCCATTGAGCATAGTAACGAGATGTTGTAAAGTTTGCTGCCCGTTCTTCCTGCAGTGTGAGCTCCAAGCGGAGTGCTTCCTGCGCCGCTTCCCAGTCTTCCAACCATCTGGGAGAGGGCGAAGGCTGGCAGTTTCGCTCTAGATGTCTGATTCTGGCTTCCGCCCTTTTGACTCTGGCGCGAGCTGCAGTCATCTGGGCTTTGGCACAGTTGTAAGCAACGCGGGTGATGCCCTCCTTGGTCACCGCCCATCTAGCCTTGTGGTCAAGCAGGTGGGGTGGGGGGAGGTGAGAGTCTCCCAGATGGTCATAGACAGCTTCTCCTTAGTGAAGGGGTTGTTGAGAAGAGCTGGGGCAACCCTAGGCCAGAACCTACGCGACGGTCTAAGTGTGGTGGTGAGGACAACGGTGAGTGACCTGTGATCACTCAGATGGTTGTCACGAGAGATGGGAGAGAGGAGATGCGGCCAATTAGCAGGGGGCCAATCAGTGCCATATGCGTGACGCTGACTGGAAAGCTCCTCCATCATACTGGATCTAGTCATGCAACCTAGGCCAGACGCGGAGGGTGGAAGCGCATCTATAAAACCACTCAGGCCGAAGGAAATCCTGGAGGCGACTTGATCCCG
>JAKSZP010008641.1:0-34042 GCA_022478985.1 Massospora cicadina | reverse complement strand
GTTAAAACTAAGCTTTCTTCCAGTTCCATATTCGTCATACCAGCAGAAGTGCCTCTGGCATTCTGGTTTGCCATTTGGATGCTCTAGCATCTGGGCTGGCAGGCCAGTCTAATTCTTACTTGCTGTTTGCCTGACATCATGTCCCTGATGATTGTGGCCAGTTTCGAGTGCATTATGTTCCACAGATCTATTTGGAAACACAAAATTGACCGTTTAGGATGTCTCTCCGTTTTTTTGGGTCACTTGGCCTTGTTGTGTCACCTTTGGCCTGTGTCTTTACCTACATTGACCTCCTGCGCTCCAGCTTCTCTGACAATTAACGCAGTCATGCCTGCTTTTACTTCTAGGACTCAGTTGCAAGTTTACCTTCTTAGCGTAAAGAAGAAAATCAGAATTATATTAAACATCAAAAAGCTTTGTTGTAATTGCCTTTTCAATTCCTGGAAAAACCCTGAGTTTACAATTCTTTATGACCTAGTAGCCCTAAAGTTTACATTATGCCCAAGAATGCTAGAGCAACTCAGCGTAACTACTGTCACCAATATTTCCATACTGAGGACTGTTGTTTCATAAATGAAGCGGATGAGAAGAAAAGGGACAAAACCAATAAGATTCTCCACCTCAATAATGACATGAGTGTGCAACAAGAACATCAAAATCCCTGTAGAGTATAATAAATATGAACATTCATCTTATTCCTTGCCCTTCTTGTTGGCTTTATTCTCTCAGTTTAGAAGCACCATCACCCATATTGACTTCTAAGTGAATCAAGTCAATGCCAAAGCTATCATTGATATGGGATCTCTGGTGAATGTTGTTTCACCAAAATTTATCAAGCGGATCAAATTAACACCTAACATTTCTCATTATGAAGAATATGGCATAGAGTTACCTCAGAGTACTCGGATAATTGGAGCTTTTTCATCCTTTTTACTAAAAATTGGGAAGTCAACTTTTACAATCCCTGCCATCATCCTCAATAACTTGAGTTATGACCTACTTTTGGGAACTCAATTTTTGCAGGAATTTGATGGAACTATTAATTACCCTGACTCATTGCTATCTTTCTTGGGGTATAACGTTCCCTTACCTTTGTTCAAACATTCTCATACATGACGTTGGTTATGTATGTTGGAGGGGTCTAAAAGGTCTTATTCTATTCAATACCATGTTGGCGACCTCATGTAAAATTACCCCCTACATCAGCAGATATCAAAGAGGGCATGCCTATTTTCTCCCTCAGAAATTTAATTATTCCACCAAAATCACAGATAATTATTAATACTTCTTTACAGTTTTCCTATTCCCAAAGGACATTTGTTACAAGTCCAAGGCATTTTCAACCCTTCTGATAAAGAAATCTTGCCTTGTCCTGGAGTATTGGATTATGCTTATTCAGGATCATTTTCTGGTTTATTAGCGAACCTTACCAATGAGCCAAAAATGGTAGATCAAAAGCACTAAATTGCTTATGTCAAAATTATTGCCCTTATCCCAGATTTATGATGTTAAACCTTTTGGAAGCCTACAAGGTTTAGGGTTAGAAAGTGATTGGGAAATTTTGACTGTGGGGCCTACTATTGGAAAACACCTCACTAATGAACAGGAGAAACAAGTGCTTCAGTTGTTAGAAGAATACTCAGACATCTTTGCCAAGCATACTTATGACTTTGGTAAAATGAAGGGAGTAATGCACTCCGTTGAAACTGGCAATCACCTTCTTATTTGTGCAAAGCCTTATTGTAAGTCTAAAGTGGAAGAAGCCCAGGTTACCAAAGAATTGCATCAAATATTGGAGGCTAGACTATTAAAACCTTCAATAGTCCTTGAGCTTCTCCATTTCTGTTGATTAAGAAGGATAGCTCTCACCAAGTGGTTATGGATTATCATAGATTGAATGCTATTACTCATTAAGATAGTTATCCTTTACCTTGAATCAATGATTCCCTTTGGTTGTTGGCTGGGTCAAATTATTTTTATGCAACGGATTTAGCAGTGGATATTGGCAAATTGAGTTATCCCCAGCAGACTGAGATAAGTGGGCCCTAATATCCATTGAAGGTTTATTTGAACCAACCCAGATGCCTCAAGGATTGAACAACGCCTCAGCCACTTTTCAAAAAGCTATGGATGGTATTTTAGGGGACTTAAAGCTCACATGTGTTATGGTATATCTTGATGATATTACCATGTTTTCCAAAACATTTAACGAACAGCTGGGTTAATTAAAAGAAGTTTTAGGCGAATTTGAAGTTCTTCCTTAAAGCTCTTTTTTTAGTACTAATGGTGCCCAACCTAAAAGGGGGAGCCGCCACGCATCTTTATTTGCAAATGGGCCAAACAAAAGGATTAATATAAATTAAAAAATTCCTAATATAGCCCCTAGGTTATCAGCCTAGGAAGCTATATCAGATGGCGAGGAGGCTTTGGGGGAAACTTTTGTTCAGCACCCACTTTAGCTGGCGGACCATGTCAGACAGCAACAGGGTGAGAGCATCAGCGACATGAGTCATAAGGAGGTATAATTGAAGGTTTTCTTTATTATTGAGGCCAGTGGTGTCCATTGCCTCAACATATTGAGAAAGTTGATGCTCAGCAAAAATGATGAGAGCCAGCACACAAGTAAATGACTTGGCGCGCTGGCTTCTTCCTTAAAGCTCAAACCCTCCAAACGTTCATTCTTCCAAAATGAAATGGAGTTTTTAGGACATCAATTATCAGCTAAAGGAATTTGACCCCTCTCAGACAAAATTCAAGCTAATTGTTGAATGCCTCCTCCTACCTCTCTGCAGGATATTCAAGTATTTTTCAGTGTGGTTGGCATTATCAGCAATTTATACCCAAATTTGCTGATATGGCTGAACCATTATTACATCTAATACAAAAAGGAGTGTACTTTATGTGGAGTTCAGCTCAGGAACAGTCGTTCAATTCTATGTGAACTGCCTTGACTAAGGCACCCATTTTAATTCATCCTTGATTTGATAAGGCTTTTCTATTACATAACAATGCAAGCAATGTTACTATTGGTGCTATCTTATCCCAGTGTGATGAAGAGCAGAAGGATCATCCAGTCGCATTTTATAGCAAAACTTTGTCCAAAGCTGAATAAATTACAGTGTAATTGAGAGGGAGTGTTTGGCCGTAATTCTAGCAATCAAGCACTTCTGTCTCTTCTTATATGGTAATCATTTTACTGTTATTACCGACCATTCTTCTTAAGATGGTTGCAGAATATGAAGGATCCTGATAGGAGATTGGCTCGCTGGGCTTTAAGATTGCAAAATTACAAATTTTCCACTGTTCATCATTTGGGTGCTCAACATCAGAATGCTGGTGGTCTGTCCTGACTGCCTATTCTGACTTTGGAAATGGAGAAGGAAGAATGCCTATATATTCTCATTGGGCGGCCTGAGTTGTGGGATCAAGAGTCTGAAGAAGATCGAGCCTTTTTAAAGTCTATTACCAAAGATACTATGATTTGGGAAGGAGTTTTATATAAGAAGGTCAAATCCAAGTGCTACTCTTTTTACACCCAAACTCAAGATTTAATGCTGTCATGGAAGGACATGAGCAAGAAGGCCATAGTGGATTGAAGAAAACTCAAGAATGTTTGAAACCCCAATATTATTAAAATCATGACTGATTTTTCCAAGAGACTCTTGCCTCCTTCTTATCTGTAAAAGTCATGGAATTACCAACCCTAATTATCAACATCAAGTTATTCCCCCAAATAAAGCGTTTGAAGTGGTAAGCATTGATGTGGTAGGCCCTTTTTCTTGGGGATTACATGGCCATCAGTATATTATTATGGCTGTTGACCATTTAACTAAATGAGTTGAGGCCATTTCCATTGCCACTCCCTCAGCTAAAGCTACGGCACTATTTTAATTTATTGCAGGGAAGGATGACCAGGGGATGGACACTTCCAAAAATAAACACAAAAGAAAAACGAAACTCAGTAACAGGGAAGGCACCCCAGAGAATCAATGCTATCTCCTGTTGCCAGCGGGAACGCCAATATGGGGAGGAGGGGGAGCGTGTAAAGGGGCCTTAACCACAATTGAACATGTGTGGAAGAATGTGTCCAGGTTGATGAATTAGACTGGGAACCAGGAGGAGAACAACTGACGGCGACGCGGTGGGAGGTACCCAAACATCCAAAAATGAAAATGGTCCATCAAATGGGACCAGAATCTGTGGACAGCTTCTGGGAGGGTGGGGGTGGAGCCTGCGATGGCATCCAAGACAATCGTGTGGATGGTCCACATGGCGATTGCAACCACCAGAGCACAGAGGGAGGGTGGAAGGGGGGAGGCCATTGATAAAGCAAACATATCCCTTGACAGAATGAAGGGATGTGCCTGATCCTGGCCAAGCAGACGTTGAACTTCGCGCCATATCGCTTCAGAGGTAGGGCACTTCTCCAGGTGGTGGAAAAGTGTTTCATACTGGCCATACATGACGCAGGATGAGTGTAAAGCATTAGAGCGCTCAGCCATACGGTACACCCGCCTCAGGCAGCGCCACACATGGGAACAGATATGAGGCAGCAACAGAGGGTGGTGTGCGTATTTCCAAATAGTCTTCTGGGTCTCAAGGGAATAAGGGATGTCCATCATGTCCAGGTAGTCCACCCTGGATAGGACATGGGGCCATGTGGGAATTAAGCCATCTTTAATAAGTAGCCCCTGTACCTCTTGTGTGAACTGAGGAGAGGGGCGGCCTCTCTGGGCTGTGTGCCCACAAATATGGATTCTCCAATCAGCGCTCCGCATGGAGAGAAGGATTCGTTTGAAGTGGGGCTTAGTACCATAAGGACCTGTGGCCGATGGGTGGGAAGCCAGATATTTCATCAAGGAGTGAGGGTTCGATGGATTGGTAAGGCCCAGGGCGCAGGAGAAGTTGGAGCGGGCCGCGCGGGACCAGTGTTGGGAGGGGAGCGTAGGGTTGGTGACGGCCGCAATCCAGGTGCCCAGGATCTTGGCAACATGGGCTTTAAAGTTGAGCAGGCTATGCCACCACGATGATGAGGGCCAAACATGACCTCAAGCCACACTGGCGGTGGGCGGCCTGACCAAAGCCACCCTTGCAGGAGGGCATACATAGATTTGAAAAAAACCTGGGGAGAAGGCGATAGCATGGGCTCCAAACCAGACTTTGGAGAGGAGCATAGAGTTGGCTAAAACAACCCTGCCAGTAAGGGAAGTAGGGTGGGCTCTGAGGGAGGCGATGCGCTTCATCACGTTGTCTAGAATATGACTTTCCATTACTGCTGAGGCATACCCGCCTACCTCCACCCACACTCCCAGATGGCGGACAGGCCCAATGATAGGGAATGGCATGAAGGGGAGCACAAATGGGGCGGTGTGGGGTGGGCAGGGAAGGCGAGCACGTGTGCGAGCAGATGGGTTGGGCTGGACACAGGTCTCTGGGGCCCATCAGGTTTGATACTGACCAAGGAGGATGATTTCAGTTTTGGAGGTGTTTAGTGCAGCATTACTTACCCGGGAATAAACATGGATGAGAGCTTCAAGCGCGCGTGCATCTTGATATCAGACAACCCGATTACACAATTTATCAGCAAACGCCATCATCTTGACTGGGGCTTGGCCTGGTACATGGACCCCATTGAGGCGGGAATTCATGTTTCTGAAGTAGTGGGTCAAGGCTGAAGTTATATAAGAATGGGCTGAGGGGGTCCCCTTGTCGCAAGCCCCTTTGAGGGAGGACTACTTCCGTTAGGAAGCCAGGGCCACGCACTGCCATTGTTGCTGATTCTGTGAGCAGCATTACCCAGTTGATGAAGCGAGGGGGTAGGCGGAATTGATGGAGGCAGGCCCTGAGGTATTCCCAGTTTACTCTATCATAGGGCTTTTGTTGGTCCAAGAATACAAGTGCCCCAGAGGCTGTGGACTGACATACATTAGCCACTGAGTGCACGTTATCCCAAATCGACCTTCTGAGGATGAAACCGAATTGTTCTGGGGAGATGGTGGCAGATGCTACAGTCCCTAAACGGTTAGCCATGATTTTTGTTAAAATTTTGGTGTCTGTGTTTGTTAGAGAAATGGGGCACCATTTGGCTAAGTCTAGCTTATCCCTTTCTTAAAGAGTGTGACAGTGAAGGCCTCATGTCCTCCTGGTAGGAGGCGCGTTTCCAACAGGCTTTGGTTAAGTGAGGCGAGCAGCAATGGGGATATATATGAAATATAATTTTGTAGAATTCATATGGAATGCCATCTGGGTCTGGGCATTTTTGGTTTGGTGCACCGCGAATGGCTGTCCATAATTCGTTCAGAGTAATCAAATTCATTATTTCTGGGTATTGGAAAATGGAGCGGATGTGGGCTCAGTTGAGAAATTCCGCCACTTCAGCCAGCTGAATTGGGTCAGAGCGGTACAACTTGGAGTAATACTGTTGTATTTTAATTGCCACTTCAGCTGGTGTATCCGCAATGGAATTATCCGATCTTTGCACCTGTGTGCAGGCCAGGCTCTGGCGTGGTGCAAATTTTTTTTAAAGAAATGTGCGGTGCACTTGTCGCCATTTGTGATGCGTGTGGCCTTGTACTGAAAACAAACATGATGTTTGTGTTGTCTTTCGAGTGCGTTTAGGTGGGCAGCTGCCTCCACCCACTTCCATCCCCATGCAGAGCTGTATCCTGTGATTGGGATGTTGGACTCTAAGTGTGCCAATTCTGCCAGAGCATGCGAGATAACCGCTGATGTGGCTCTTGAGCATCTGGAGGAGAGATGGCGAGAGTGGCGGATGGTGTCATCTTTGAAAGTTGCCCATGTGGAAATGGGGTCCGCGCAAAATGGTTTAACAAACTTTTTTGCCATAGTTGCCTCTTCTACCCACGTGGAAAATCCTGGTGACCCGAGCTTGGGGGGGGCGGATTTTGTACCAATGTGGGGCCTTAGCAGCCATGACAGGTAGGTGGTAGGTTAGCGAGACCAGTCGATGGTCAGAGAATTCCAATTTTGTTGTCTTGAAGTGGGAGATGTGGGGTTGGAATTTTGCCAGCATTAGAATAATGTCGATGCAGGTCATGGACCTTAATTGGCCATTGTGGACGTGGGGCCATGTCATGTTTTTGAGCAGCGGGGCATGCTGCGGCAGCACATCCATTAGCCTGAGGGTGGCCTTTAGAACGCGTAGTTCTACGTGACCCTGGGGGGCGTGGGGTGAGGAAGGCCACCGTCCATTGGTGTGTTTAACAGTTCATGTCGCTGACTATGAAGGAGTCTGGGGGTAGCAGGAGGGATTTGACCAATGAGAAAAATTCCTGACGCTCGCGTGCACCATTTGGGGCATAGATGTTGATGATTGTGTGTGCTATGTCAGCCCACAAGAAGGTGACAACAAGCACTCGGCCATTTAGGAATGTTTCTGAGGATAAAAATTTGAAAAATTATTTTTCTGAATTAGCACCCCACAGTGCATCAACCAAAAGGATAGGGATGGGAGAAGCATTGTTTTCCAAGCTTCCTTGGAACCTCGTGGACAGTGGGACTCCTGGATGGCCAGGATATCCACAGGTAAATTGTGTTGTAAAAAACTCAGTTTCCTAGCCTGGGATGGGGAGGCCTTGAGTCCGGCAATATTCAACGTCCCTATGGTGAAGGTTTCCCCCATCGCACCTTAGGTGTGAGGGGGTGGGCACCCAGGCCCACCATCCTCTTCTAGATCCCCGCGGGCCTTCACAGCAGCGTGGGTGTTAGCAGCAACGCTATCAGAGTTTTTGTTGATTTTTGCGGAAAGAGTCACATTGGCTTTAGCCTTCACTTTTTTATTTTCCCGACGTCGGACGAATTTTTTGTGGTGCGGGTGAGTTTGGTGCACCGTTGAGCAGATTGAAAATTTTTTTTCAGTTGGGATGGGTCCCAAGTCAGTTTCAATTGAGCTTGGGTGCAATGATTGGGTGAGATTGAATCTCCCATCAGATCCTCAGATTGAGTGGCCCACTCGGCATGGGCTTCCCAATCTGATTGGTTGATGGATTCCCAAGTTGCTTCCACCGTGAAGGTCTCCATGTCCTCCTGGCGTTGTGAGTGTGGGATAGCAGTGGTGGCTTTGGCCGCTTCCTTGGCCGCGGCCCTATGGGCCTGCTTGGCCTTCTTCCACTCTTGTGGGGAGATAGGCTTTACCAGTAGGTAGCAGCCTTGTGCTCCCCACAGGAAGGCCTCCTTGGTGCTTGCGGTTGGTTTGTAGTGCGCCTCTCCGCTGGCCATGGCTGCCAAGGGGTGCTCTTGGAATGTGACGCCCTCCTTGATGGGGCATGCATATGCCTTATGGCTGAATGCATCACAGTGGGTGCCAATGGGGGGCGCGCTGTCCACGGTCACCCGGAATGGGTGGGTGGTATGCCCTGTGATATCAATAAAAGTGGAGTGCAGGATCTGGGTTAGGTCCTTCGCGATCTCCTCAGTTGGGGTCAGAACTGCAATGGCTTTGCCGGTGCACAGGTATGGCATCAGCATGAAGCGTTGCATTTTGAAAGATTGTATTTCACCATATATGGCGAGACCATCTTTCAGGTGTTGTTCCAAATTGTCATGTTTTACCGTAGTAGGCAAAAAGTTGAACGTGAGGAAAATTTGGTTTGATTTTGTCCATCTGGTGCATTTAGTTTCGATGACCCATTGCCCTTTGGGGAGGTTGACCACTATGTGCACCGCTGCAGCCTCATCTGCTGCCATTTTGCTTTTGAAACCTAGGTCCAGCCAACCGCGTGACATGGAGTGAAGTGCAACATACACCGCAGTCGGGAAAATTGTGTGTACATCTTCACAAAATTTTTCCCATAAGGCCATTTTTTGGATGTCCAGAAACATGCGGACTCCAAATTCCACCGACAAAAGTGGCTGGGAGTGTGGCGTGTTGATTTTACTGGTTGCATCATGCTTGCCATGCGAGTATCTCTGGAGAAATAGTGACCGCCAGTTTTTTAGTATTTTTGTCAATTCCGCCGGATTCTCCTGGGGCGTTTTTGAACGTTGGAGGCCGCGGGCCTTCCACCTGCTCCTCTTACCTTGCTTGCCCAACTGCTCCCTGACATGGGCGCAGACTAATCTCCTCTGTGAGATTATCAAACTAGATTCAGTCTTGAATTGAATAGGTTGTAATAGTGATTGCAACGATAAAGAAAAGTTTTGGTCTAGGTAAGTTTGATTTTCTCATCAAGAAGATTAGTGTGCACCCAATGTTGAGCAGCTGTTGGGCGAGCAAAGTCAAGGGCACAGGAGTGGGCCTCACACCAAACAAGTTTTGTAAACGCCCCAGTGACACCAGCGGCCTAGATAAAATTAGTAGTAAAGACTGTTGGTTAGCATTTCCCTAAAAATTTTGGCCTGGAAAGCGGCTGCAACTAGTTCATCAATACACCGCACTCCCAACCACTGTCGTCAGTGGAGCATGGGGTGCAAGTCTTCCTGGATACACAACAAATGGCGCTTTGGGAGAAGTTTTGTGGAGATGTACACACACATTTTCTGAATGCAGTGTACGTCGCACCACACTCTATGCCTCATTGTTGGCTGGATCTTGGGTTCAAAAACAAAAATGTGGCAGACAAAGCCGCAAAAGTGCGGGTGGTGGTGGACCTCCCAGATGGTCAATGGGTAGTCAAAATGAAGTGCACTCGTTGGACAAAATCTAACCAAACTTTTTATAACTTTTAACTTCCTACTTACAATAACTAAGCACACTGTGCTGATGCACCACTTGAAGGCTGGGATCACTAAATACAGGGAAATTCAAACCTTTGAGATGCAGCACTTTATGCTCATGCCGGACCTGTGCATGGGCAAAGCGATTGCTGTTCTCACCCCATCTGTGGGGGTAGCAGAAGATTTGACCCAAATCCTCCACACTGCTTTTGTGGAAATTGATGGGCAAGAATCCCGCCCATTCTGGGTCACTGTGGATAGCGCGCCTCCTATCTGTACCTTATGTCGCGCTTTTGGCCACAAGGCCCATACCTGCCCAACAAAGCAGGGCATTACTCAAACTGAAATTATCCTGGATGCAATGCGCAGTGCAGACTCAACTATGAACTGGCAATAGACACTGACGCCACCTTCCAGTGGGGTGCTCCTGGGTGCTACATTCAAGTGAAGCCTGTGTCCCCACAGGAGCGTAAGAAGGACAAGCAGGCCTGCAGAGTGGTGGCCAAGGTGGCAGCTATGGCCGCATCCATGATCCCACCCACCAAGCTCCAGGAGGACTCGAGTCATTTGCTGTGGAAGCGGATTATGAATCCTTCCACCAATCAGATTGGGCCACCCAAGCTAATGACTCAATGGGTGAGTCAGATTCACCTGCCCAATGCTACCAAGCCTCAATCAAAACCAAGTTGCTTACCAATCAACCTTCTGAAATTTCAACATGTGATGGTGCAACGCAGGTGCACACACACCAAAAAAATTTCAAGGGGGAAATAAACAGAAGGCAAAAGTCAATGTCAACCTCACTGTGAAAGCTACCCATAATGAACCTTACTTTGTAGCACAGAATACCTATGCTGCCACACAGCGATGTGCTGAAAAAGAGAAGGCTGAGGGGCACGGGTGCCCTTCCCCTCACACCTAAGGTGTGATGGGGGGAGCCTTTACTATAGGGAAGTTGAACATCTCTGGACTCAAGGCCTTACCATCCCAGGTTAGGAAACTGAGTTTTTTAAAAAACAATTTACCATGGACATCTTGGCCATTCAAGAAACCCACTGTCCATGCAGTGCAGAGGACACATGGGCAACCATGCTCCTCCCTTCCCTTTCCTTTTGGTCACCACATGTGGGATGATTATTTGAGTGACCCATAATTTTAAATTTATTTCATCAACATCATACCTCGATGGTCATGTCCTTGTTGTAACCTTTTTGTGGGATGGTGAAGTGCACGCTGTCACTAACATTTATACCCCAACCTGTGCATGAGCTCATCAGGAATTCTTCTTAGACGTTAATTCCCTCCAGCTTCCCCCTGACCCATTTGTGTAGGCGATATGAACTTCTGGACCAACCCAGCCACCGGCCGCTGGCCCTTATTGCCTACACCCCCACAGGGACATGCAGAACATCGCATTCTAAAAGCCACTTTGGGGTTGTTTGATACTCTGCCGCTTCATGCACTGCTGCTCCCAAACATGTCTCATCCCCATGTGCACAATGGCCAGCTGAGGTATATGTCCCACATTGACCTTGTTCTTACACCATTGAAATTTCAGTCTCAAATTGCCCACTTTACAAAGACAAAACTTGATTTATCCAACCACAGGATGGTATCAATTTCCTTCTCTTTGCAACACCCAGCAGCACAGGCGCCAAAGTGGTGTAAACTCTGCCCAGTTGAGATACGTCGTACAGGTTTTCCTTGTGGGTGGACACCAAAACCTTAGCTCCAGAATTTACCACACTGTTATGTGCAGACCCACTTTCTACCTGTCAACCTTCGAAGCAAACACCATCTTACAGGCATGCCACATTTCATCACGTCGCTCTTGGGCTGCCTCAGCAGTCATTTTGCGCATGCTGGAAGAAGTGCACCACCTGGAATCTAATGCCCCAGCAGCAGGCTACAACATGGCTTGGGGCCATAGGTGGGTAGAAGTGTCCTCTCGCCTCAACGCACTGGTAAGATAACACAAACATCGGATTTGTGTTCAGTATAATGCAAAGCATAAAACAGAAGGTGACAAATGCTCCACTTACTTTTTTGACAGCTCTTCGCACCATGACAGAGCTTGGCCTGCACACAGGTGAGGAGGCCAGACCACTTCATTGCAGATACTCTAGGCAAAGTGGCAATCAAAGTATAAAATTACTACTCTGGATTGTATTGCTCCAATCCAGTTCAGCTGGCAGAAGTAGACAATTTTCTTAAAAGTGCACATATCTGCACCATTTCCCATTAACTGGAGTTGATGAATTTATTTTCTTGGGACAAACTCTGGTCCGCCATTTGTGGTGCACTGTACAGAAAATGCTAAGGTCCAGACGGGATTCCTTATGAGTTCTATATGAAATATTTTACTTATTTTTCTCCTTGCTGCTCGCCTCAATGAATCAGTGCCTAATGGAGATGCGCCTCCTCCTTGAAGGACAAGTGGCCTACACAACAACGTTGTACAAGAAAGGGGATGAGCTGGACTTAGCCAACTGGTGCCCCATATAACTTACTACACAGATACTAAACTTTTTACCAAAATCATGGCAAAAAGCCTAGGGTAGTTATCTCTGCTCTCATTTCCACTGAGCAATTTGGTTTCATTCCCAAACGGTCTATTTGGGACAACATACAAACCATAGCCAACTTCTGCTAATCCACGGCTTCTGGAGCGCTTGTTTTTTAGACCAGCAGAAGGCCTATGATAGATTCAACTGGGATTACCTCAAATCCTGCTTCCACAAGTTCCACCTCCTTTATCATTTTATTAATTGGGTGATTTTGCTCACGGAATCTGCCACAATGGCTGTGCGTGGCCCTGGCTTCCTCATGGATGTAGTTCACCCTCAAAGGGGCCTACGCCAAGGGGACCCTCTAAGCCCACTCTTGTATAACTTCAGCCTTGACCCACTTCTTTGCAATGTAAATGCCAGTCTTACTAGTGTCCATGCACCAGGCCAAGCCCTAGTCAAGATGATGGCATTCGCTGATTATTGTGTGGTTGGTTTGTCTAACAATTATGATGCACGCACTTGAAGCTACTATACAGGTTTACTCCAGGGTAAGTAATGCTGCACTTAACGCTCCGAAACTGAAATCATTCTCCTTGGTCGGTAAAAAGCCCACTGGTCCCCAGCGCCCCATTTTCTACCCACTTCAGAAAATTGCTCATGAGTTTGCTTGCTCTGCCCACACCACACCGCCCCGCTCATGATCCTCTTTGCGCCAAGACCCACCGATGGTCCAGTCCGCCAATTGGGGGTGTGGCTGAAGGTGGGAGGGTACGCCTCAATGATGATGGAGCACCATATCCTGGACAACATTACAAAACGCATAGCTTCCCTCAAAGCCCTCCAGACCTCCCTTACAGGAAGGGTAGTGCTAGCCAACTCTATGCTCCTTTCTAAAGTTTGATTTGGGGCCCACGCCATCGCTTTTTACCCTTACTTCTTCAAATCATTATACGCCCTTCTGCAAGGGTGACTTTTGTTAGGTCGCCCACCTCCAGTGCACCTGGATGTCATGTTTGGCCCCCGCCATAGTGGTGGCATGGGTCTGCTCAACTTTGAGGTCCACGCCGCCAAAATACTTGGCACCTGGATAGCTGCAGTCACCAACCCAGCGATCTCAGCCCAGCACTGGTCACGCATGGCCCACTCCAACTTCTCCCACACCATGGGCCTCAGCAATCCTACCCACCCCCATTCGCTGTTAAAGTATCTTGCCTCACACCCTTCTGCTGTGAGCTCAAATGGGATGTCGCCCCACTTTAAAAAAATTCTCCTCTCCATGCAGAACGCTGAGTGGAGCATTCACATTAGTGGGCACACCGCCCAGAGGGGTCAACCTACTTCTTGGTTAACCCAGGAAGTACAAGGCCAAGCCATTCTGAACAATGTGATACCCATAAGGACCCCTGTTATGGCCTGGGTGAACTACCTGGACACTTTGGACATCCCCCTATTCCCTTAATACCCAGAAAGCCATTTGGAAGTATGCCCACCACCCTCTTCTGCAGATGCATATTTGTTCCCACATGTGGCACTGCTTGAGATGGTATACCATAATGCCAAGCTCTCTAACGCTTTGCACTCATCTTGTGTTATGTGTGACCAGTATGAAACTTTGATTCACCGCCTGAAAGAATGCCCTCCATCAAAAGCAATCTAGCGTGAGGTTCAGCATCTCTTTCGACAGGATCAGGTACAGCCCTTCAGCCTATCTAAGGACATCTTCGCCTTGTCCTTAAGTTCCCCTATACTATCTTCCCTCCAAGATTATGTGGTAGCATTTTGCTATGTGGACTATCCACACGGTTGTCTTGGATGCTATCTCAGGCTCTACTCCCACCTTCCAGGAAGCTGTACGCTGGTTTCAGTCGCTTCTTGTAGACCACTTTCAAGCTTGGATGTTTAGGTACCTACCATCCCGTTGCTGTCAGTTAGTCTCATCCTGGTTTCCAGTTTGGTTCATCACTTCAGACCCCTTCCTTCATATGTGTTCAATAGTGGCGCAAGCTCCTGCACACATAACCCCCTTCCATTTTTTGCCATTACCACTGGCAACAGGAGATAGTATTTCTTCTCTGGGATGCCCTCCCCTTGCTGATTTTAGTTTTGTTAGTTTTACATATAAGAAGTGTCCATCCCCTGGTCAGCCTACCCCAAATAAAATTTAAAAAGAAAGATGGCTTCTACTGATCCATCTCAGTGAAATTTTTATTTGCCTAGTGCCTTATTTGCATATCAGATAAGCTATCAACGAATTATCAAGATGTCACATTTCAAGTGCCTATATGAGCGAGACCCCTCAGTCCCTTTCTAGTGTTCAAGCAGTACTTGAAGAAAGAATACCGTAAAACTCTGATTAATTATTAGAAATTTGGTGGATGAGATTTTGTCTTCAAGCTCAAGCCATGAAATCAATTGAAGTAAACACTCAAAGAGAGACTCAAAGAACCAGTCAACATAAAACCGCCTTACCTGAATACCAAATTGAGATTACGTTATGTATTACCACTCTCAGCCTGGTAGGTGAACTGAGAAGTTTGTCCAACTGGTCTAGTCCTTATTGAGTCATATTTTGAAAAGGACTAAAGTACTCGATTGTTCATGTTGATACTGGCATAGTGATGAATTGTATTCACCCTAGGCTTTTAAGAATTCACCCTCGTCTGTGATCAAATCTTGGGGGGGGGGGTGTCAGGATTTTGCAAAATTCTCTTGACTCTAAAAGTTCTACTCCATTAATTACCCAGCATCATCAGAAGGAGAGCATAATTTATCTAAATCTATCAAGGTTAATAAGAACGATCAGCCTCATAATGATCAATTGATTGAAGATTCAATCGTGCAGTCATGTATTAGCTCTGATAGATCATAAACCATATCAAAACTATAAATATGTCATCCTTCTGATAATAAAAATTAATCATTTATAACCTGTTTTTACTTCAATTTATTGCTCTTTGGAGAATCCACTTAAAGTAACTTTGAGAGAAAACCCTGCCCCATAGGAAGTGTAATCCAAAACTTCCAGAACTGGTATGGTAGTTGCCCACAGATATGATTCTTTTATTTAACTGAGGTAAGCCAACCAGGGGATGGACATTACTGAACTAAGACAAAAATCATAATAAAAATTAATGATTAAAACAAAACGCCCAAAATGGATGGATTGATTGAAAAACCTAACAAATATCCAACCAGGTGGGTAGCGAATACTGCTATCCCTCCATGGTGGATGGGGAGGGGGATTGGGGGGCTCATCTTTGGCCGCATTAATCTCATTCCAGAGTAGGGTGCATGTTAAGGCAGATAGTAGGGGTTTGGGGGCATCAGCGGTATGGGGTTTGATATTCTTAATGACTGGAACTTCCAAATAGTTGTTAGCCATCATAATGCCAACAATGTATTAGGCCAAAGCATCTTCAGTTTTGAGGTGGGCGTCTGGGAATTTAACAAATGTGGCAATGTTGGTTCAGGTTATTTTTGCTTTCAGATTCTGTGTTACTGTTACCACTTTCTGGATAGCTTCAGTGACATTTTGTATAAAATTTTCATGTTGATCTTACTTTGTGCAGTAAAATCTATGGGGATAATGGGAGGTGAAAATCCTCCTGTGAGTGCAGCCACAGATTTGGTGGCAGCTTTGCGGAGTGGATGGCAATCTGGTGTGGCGGCTGCTTCTACTGCAAGCTGGTGGTCACTGTAGAATGGTTTGGCGTTAGGTTGTGGGACATATTTCTGAGGCAGGAATTTTGCATCCCATTCTGCATTACAGAGCTGCTCAACTTGCAGCAACAGTTCTTTGATGACATTCCCTTATTTTTGAATTGCATCCAAATACTCCCATGGGTTTTGGTTGTATTGGATTGGGGAATCGGTGTATGGTTGAGGATTGGCTGATTTTCTGAAATTTGCCTGGGATTGAACTGGGGTCCAATCTTGCGCTTGATTGGAAGAATCATGCATGGCCCTGGGGCAAGGTGGATGCTGATTGGTGGATGCAGGTGCAGCTGCAGCATCAGGCATTGGAGGAGGGGAAGGTGGGATCATACCCCATGTCAGAGTTGGCGCAGGGTGGGTGGCAGATTGGTGGGCGTTGGGTAAACTTTTGGTGCCAATGGAAGTTTCTGAGTGTCGGACATTCACCTTCTTGACTTAGGAGAAAGAAAGTTGGAGGTATGAGTGCTCCCAAATCTGCTACCATGATTGGCCCATCTCCTGCCCAATCTTCAAATATTATTGTGGTTATCAACAATATGAGTACCAATGGCGAAAAGACCTTGGCAGATTCTCAGTGGAATCCTGATTATTGGAAAAATATGGATTATAACCAAAATTGGTGTAATAAGGTAAGAACTGATAAGAGGAATTCTCTGACTTCTTGGCCAAATTCGAGGTGTTTGCTACCACACGAATCTGACCACCTCTGAGGTGCAAAGATTTTACTCAACAATGATAGGGTGCAAATTAACCAATCATTACCACACGAGTCTGACCACTGCTGAGGTGAGAAGATTTTACTCACTGGTGATTGGATACAATTCATCAAATTGTTACCATATGGGTTAGTTTTGCCTCAGAAATTTTATCTTTGATCTGATAGGCTGAAAACCTATATTCCTTAATTTGGATGACTCAGCTTTATATACTTTTGCCTCAAATACCCATGGTCTCAAAATTTAAACTAGTTTAAATAGGAAATACTAGTATTGAGAAAAGGACCTTTTTGGTTTTGCCCTGCTAAAACAATAAAAAACATAAAAAACTTTAACAAAGCGTCATTCATTACTTTTATTTATAAAGTAAATTTTTCACTTTAACAAAGAATTTGTGGCATCAATCGGTGGATCCCACACTGAGTATGGGCATTTGCATTTTGAGTGGTCTAACTCAAAACAGGATGGACAAATCGTCCATATGCCCTTGACACGGGCCCAGAACAGATGGTCAGGGGCAGATGGGATGGTGGTGTGAGGTGGAATTGCCAAAGAAATTTTTGTAAATTAGGGGCTGATCATGGCATAAGCCTGAGGCCCAGAGAGGCGTGTTGCCCCATTTGGGACCACAAATTGTAAGATGGGGTTGGCGCCATAGGCTGCCAAACCTTCCATCAGCTCCCGGTGGAGCACTTTGGGGGAGGTGGGTGGGCAAACCAGTGAACTGGACCACCAAGGTGGTGTCTGTTGGGAGCCAGGTCCGAGTTGTTGGGAGGGGAATATTATTGAATATTAGTGGCACCATTGCTGCAGTGGCTGCATCAGCTTCACAGGGGAAGCCAAGATCAAAGTACCCCTTATAGGGGCGGAAGTCAATAAAACAGGCTGGTATCATCACCACCTGAGCCATTTTTATAATGGCTTGGTCATTGTAGGGGAAGAATTCCCATATTTGACCCTAAGGCTGAAATGCATGTTGCTCCAGGGGAGCACCAGGGAGCACCATGGGGCAGCGGGGCACCACTTGGGTTTGGGCGAGATGGGCATCAAGATCCTTGGGAGGAATGAATCATCCCAAGGGTTTGGAATGACTGGGCGAGCCAGTCTGAGTGCGTTTTCCTGTCAGACAGAAAATGGAGGGGGAGTTTTGCCGCTGCCCCACGCTGGGACAGTTGGTGGGGTATCTGATGACATCAGAGCAAGACTTCAGTGTGCAATTAAGTGTTTGTTTTTAATTTACTAAATAAATTGCTCAGAAAGTTACGCTGAGCAGAGAGAGCCCCCACAGATATGATTTTTTGATTTATTCGAGGTACGCCGACCAGGGGATGGACAGTACTGATCACAACACTCAAAATGGCAAAACAAACTACTAACCAGGTGGGAAGCAGAAACTGCTTAACCCACCATGGCAGAGGGTGAGGAGGGGTCAGGGGGTTGGTTTTCAGAAAGACCCGCCTCAATCAAGGGGTGTTGGTTGCAGTACCAGATCAGAGCAGAGAGCCAGGGCGTTGGGGCATCTTCATAGTGGGGGCTGAG
Source organism: Massospora cicadina (assembly GCA_022478985.1). Lineage (NCBI taxonomy): Eukaryota > Fungi > Entomophthoromycota > Entomophthoromycetes > Entomophthorales > Entomophthoraceae > Massospora > Massospora cicadina. The sequence goes on along the minus strand of JAKSZP010008641.1, from coordinate 15,888 downwards.
GTCAGCGTAGTAGGAGTTTTCCACTTCTGCATCAAGATAATGACGGGAAAGTGTCTCAACAAAAGCTGCGAGGAGAACTTCAGCTTCTTTGCGGGCTTCAGGAAGTTGGGTGAAAAGGGAGATACTGTGGCGGGTGATTTTGGCTGAGGGGTTGAATGAAGCAAGTGTTGCGACATTCATAACAGCAATTTCATCATCATCAAATAATTTTGAGATGTCACTGCAGGGGAGATTCAGGGAAGTCAGGGGGAAGAAGATGGTGGGCAGGCCATGCTGGAGCTGAGCCACTGACTGGGCCACCGCGGTGCGTAGTTTTGGGCAATGAGGAGAGGCCACCGCAGCTAAGGCGAGCTGGTGGTCACTTTGGAAGGGGGTTGTATTGGGTAGAGGAGCAAAATGGCGAGGGGTAGGGGTTTCATCAAAGTTGGGAAGGAAAAATTCTGCCTGACCATAATCGCCATGGCAGAGAGGTTGACCTGTATGCTTACTAATAAGGATATTACCTGATTCGTCAGTTTCAGCCAATAGATCCCATGGATTTTGGTTCACTGGAATAGTGGCATTTAAATTTGAGTGGGTAGGATTGGGCGAATGGGCAGCTGCTTGGGTACGAATATTGGTCCAAACATTGCTCTGATTGGCTGGCGTAGATTTAGGTGGGAGAGTGAGGATGGAGGTTTTGGGTGGGGCTGATTTTCCATGTGGGCCCACTGAACGAGATTGGAGGGTGGGAGGGGGCAGCAAAGCGCCCCATACTGAACCTCCATAGGGGGGCTCAGAAGCTGCATCAGCAGATTTGGCCTTAGGGCACGCTCTTTTTGCATGGTCGAGGCCAAAGCAGAGGGAACAAATCTGCCTACCATTATCGACCTGAGCCCAAAAGAAATGATCAGGTGCTGCAGCCACACTAGCGCGGGGTGGGATTTGTTGGGCTATGGTAGGGTGGTGTGGTATGATGGTGGCTGTTGCATGAGGAGCAGCAAGGCGTTCTGCACCAGAAGGAATGGCAAAGATGAGGTTGGGCTGAGTTCCATAAGCCATGAGCCCCGCGACCAACTGGTCATACAAAACCTGGGGTGGAAGGTGGGATGGGAGATTTGCAAGGATACCACTAGCGTGGTGTCTGAAGGGAGGCGAGTACGGGTTGTGGGAATGGGGTTTTTTTTATAAATTAGAGGAGTTTGTGCTGCCGCTTCAGCATCCTCCTCAGATTGGAACCCAACGTCAAAGTAGCCCTTAAAGGGCGGAAGTCTATAAAGCCAGCTGGCGCAAAGGCTGTAGTGGCTAGGTCAATAATTGCCTTATCAGCATATGGGAACAAACGTCCATAGTCCACTCTGAGGCAATAGCGAATAGCAGAGCGAGGGAGGGCGAGAGGATGGGGGCGAGAAGGGTGGATGCGCGCCAGGTGGAGTGCTAAATCTCGTGGGGGGACAAAACGGTTGGAAGCAGTGGGCGGGCTGTTTGAACCTGTCCGAATGCGCTTGCCTGCAGGGCGGAAAACGCTAGGTGGGGGTGCACTGCTGCCCCACACTGGGGTGGCAGGCGGCAGAGCCAAGGACATCAAAGAATAGGTTTGGGCAGATGGCTGTGGATAAATAAACTTAAATTTAAAATCGCTCAAAAGTGACTTTGAGCGGTTAAAGAGAAGTCCCCCACAGATATGATTTTTAGGAGAGGAAAGGTGGGTGGGAGATCCTTGTTTTTTTTGGTGGTAGTTTGGGATTGTTAACAATTTAGTAATTAACTTTCAATAGTGTTTTCATATTATAAAATAGTTTAATGACCGCAAAGATTAACTATATGAATGTCTTAGTTTAATATCCCATCCAACTTCCTGGACTTACCTAAGCTTAATTGACTTTGAAACAGTGCACTATTCTTCTTTTGAGCTTATGGAATTGCAACTTGCATATAATATCAAATGGCAGAGGGAATTATCTCAGTCTCATTGTAAATTTATTTTGGTGAGATTAGGTAACTCAATATTATTGCAATTAAGGTAATTTAAGCGATTAATTGAACCATACCCATTACAATTATGGTTTGATATGCAATTTTCCTATCTAGCTTTAGCACATACCCTCTTGATCTGATGGATAATATCTGTAATCTCAGGAACGCCACTAATGTCAGGATTTACTCTGAAAGCTGGCCCCAAAGTCCACCCAAGCACCTTCTTGAGTTATTACAAATCTCTAAGATAAACACACCCCCTTATTTAGGCTTGAAGGGGGTTCCAGGGGATGCAAATATTTTATTAGCCAATCATTTACTAGAAAGTCTGGCAATTGGCTGAGGTACCAGTATCTTTTTGGTTAGCTGAATGAAATAAAGAAGTATCAAATCATTACCAAATGGTTTTATCATCCCTACTGTCATATTACCAACAAAATTTTGTCAACTCATGGGGGAAAGATTTTTGAGAGTGCTGATAGGGCAAATTTTCATATAGCCAAATAAAGCCCTCCCCTGCTTATCGTGAATTCTCTACTATCTTATGATAAAGCTTGACTTAACTAAACTAATAGGAGTCATGAATTTAATAAACATTGCTTATTTTACTAAGCTAAATATTATAAATTTATTTATTTTCTACTATTAAACTTATATCTAGTCGTGGTTTTAAGTTACCCTGAAGTCCTAAAAACAGTTTAAGGTACTAATTCTACCGCTACAAATAAGTTATTTAAATCCTAGGACCAAGCACCTGTGAGCAAAAGTTTTGCCTGGATTTTAGCAATGGTAAATCAAGTCCTAGAGCAATACCTAAAGTGTTACAACTCTGTTACCTAGGATAACTGAGCCACAGACCTCCCTCTGGAACAATTCTCCTACAGTTGCTGCTGCACTCCTTTACTAGGAGTTTCACATCTGGAGCCACCAAGGAGTGTAACCCCACATTTCAGATTGTTCCACATATAAACTCTGAGGTTCCTGAAACAGAAGAAAGTATTACCCTTAAGTGGTAAAATTATAATCTCGTCCTGGAAAACTTGTCAAAAGCCATTGAGAACTATAAAAAGTTTTGCTGATTGAAAGCGTCTTCTTGGCCATAATCTATCAGTAGGCTCTCAGCTTATACTGGAGACCCACAATCCTAGTATGAAGGTTCCCTCATGGAAAATAGCTAGTAAACGTTTAAAGCCTTTTGGTTGGAGAAGGACTTGTAATGAGGAATACTAAATCAAGCTTCCTGCACACTGGAAGCAATTGAGTGTGTTTCACATGTACCAACTATCTCCCTTCATAGGGGAGCGACCTGCCACCCAGAACCCACCATGGTTGGAGATTCACAAGAGAAAGAAGTAGAAGAAATACTTACTCAAGGAATTCCCATAGGTATGTAAAGTACCTTGTTGCATGGAAGGGTTACCCATTATATAAGACTAGTTGGGTGAGTTAAATTGCTGCACATATTTTAAGGAGCTAGTGGCCAAGTTTCACAATTCGCACCATGAGGCCCCCTATCCCCACAAAGAACTTAGCTATTTTCTGGCCATAGAACTTCAATCCAGACAAAAAATCTACACCCTGGACCATGTACCAGAAGAGGGATCTTTCTGGTTCAGAAATGGAGTGAATAAAGTAAGTCTAAAGACCCAATTTCTCTGTCTAGACAATGAAAAGTTTTCACATGCGCAAAGGGGACCAAAGGCGCCAGTAGAACCTCTGATATGACTGAGAGATTTGGCTCAAGTTGTTGATGGGCGGTAGTCACTGCTCTAGCCCCTAAGGATTTACCTACTGTACCTAACTTTCAGCTTTTGTCCCTGTGGAAAAAAATTAACGGGTTTGTAGGGAGCTTGCTCAGATCAGGTGACATTAGCAGGGCCTCAAGCAACATCTTACACTAACCCTTTATCCCTAAACCCTCTGTAATGGATAAAATCAGCATATAAACTTGTGAAATTCTTACATAATGTCAGAAATTTTTTTTTCCAAACAGTGGTCTCCGCTAGTGTGCCAGGCCAACCAGTATGGAGACTGATTGACCCTTTGCCGTTTTGCCTTCATAGGTGTACCAACTCCCTACTGAGTCCACATCCACCCACCAACATAGCAGACCAACGACTTCGCCTTAGCCCCAGGGTCTGTGGTGTGCCACAGCGAGTCCTGCCCCCATCCTGGGAGGCCAGGTCAATCCAGTGCTGCCCCACCATCCTGACCCTTCTCCAACCCATCTGGGTATGCCCCTGAAAGTCCTGCCCCCATCCTGGACAGCCAAGGCACTCCTGCGCTGCACCCCACAGGGCCAATGGCCAGTTGGCACATCACTATTGGTAGATGGTTTTCCAGGTTTCTGCCAGTTCCTCATGGGGAGGAGGTATGGGAGCTGGCAGCGTTGGCTACTCCAGGCGCATCACCTCATGCCAACTTCAGGGATCTCAAGTCCCATTTTCTTCTAATCTAGATGACTAATCTACTAACAACTAAAAGTAAAATGGGCGAGAGAGATCTTTATTTGGAGGGAAGAATGACTATTTATACTATAGGCTACTACGCCTATGAAAACCCTTCAGCCATCCAAGCCAGCACTTTAATAATTCATTAATCATTTGTGGTAGCAATTCCATCCAAATCCGCTAGTTTATTCACTGGATTTTGGATTAGGTTGATCCATCCTTGGCACGAGTCACTGATCAATTATATATAATCTATTAAAATAAATACAACTTTGAGTATCATCAGCATAAGTCACTAGTGCTCCAAATTAGTCAGCGGAATTGTAGTCAAACGATTGGAAACAGATTCATTGGCTTTCCGCTGGAATCCATTTAACAACCCATGTATGGCAATTGGCGGCAAGCGCAGTTTCTGCTGAATCTAAATTGATTAATAATTATATAAAATTAATTAATATCAAACTAGGCGATTAGGCGGCAATCACACCTGACTAACTGACACCCCTAATTCTAATATTATTGGGAGGAATCCATCAGGGTAATTTCATGACACCAAGTTTTTGAAGGTGCATCAGATCAACAGATATGAAGTTACTTATTGAGGGTTGTAGATCTGAGTTAAAAGTTCAATCCTGGGGGTTTTTAAAAAAATTAACTGAAACTTTTCTTTCCACTCAACATCACTTTAGAACGAATTTATTGAAAAGCATCCGTTAATTTCCATCGCCACCTACACTGTATCAGTTTTCCATCTATGTCAGCGGATCTGCCAACTGCTGCCTCAGCGTGGGGCAGCAGCGCTCCACCTGATAGCATTTTCCGCCCAGCAGGCAAACGCATGTAAACTGGATCATCCAGTCTGCCTAATGCATTGGACCAATTTGTCCCTTCAAAGGACTTATTATTACACTTAGCGCGAGTCCACAAAACCTGCTCCCACCCACTTGCCCTACCCTGATCCAATATTTGCTTTTATCTCTGAGTCAAATATGGGCATCTCTTCCCATATGTCAACAAAGCAATAATCAAGCTGGCAACGTCCACATTTTCACCAGCGGGATTATTAACTTCCGTCCTTATAAGGGCTATTTTGATATTGGTTTTCCCACTGAAGAGGACGCAGCTGCTGCAGCTACTATGCCCTTAATATATAAAAACACACCTATTACCACAACCTGTACACGCCTCCCCAGTGACACCACAATGGTGGTGAACTTTGCAAACCTTCCTTCGCACCTTCCCCCTCAAACACTCTATGGAGAATTGATGATGGGGCTGTTCAAATATGGTACAAAACCCATCCTCCACTTCCTGGTCCTGAGCGGAGCTGAGCAGTTAGTGGCACCATGGGCAATGGCCATATTTACCCCCCACCAACCAACCATAGCCCAGCACATCCCACCATGTCCCATATCCCATCTTCACCAGATCACTTCTTTTGGGCTCATATTGACAACGGCTGAACTGTTTGCCCCCTCTACCATGAGTTGGATCATTCCAAAAAACTGTAGCTACAACTTAAAACAAGCGGAATCCGCCAAGCCCACACATGAGGCCGCACAAACAGCGTTTGAGTGGGAAAAGTTGGCTGCCCCCACCCTCTCCAGCTGAACGCTCAAAAATCAACAAAACCTTTACAACCAAAGCACAAGCCAGCTTAATTTCTCGCAATATACCCAATCAGGAGCAGGTTTGGACCTGAATTCAATCCAACCAATTTAACGCCCTAAAACTTACCCAACCAAAACCACATCCCTCTGAATCCATCACGCTCAACCAAAATCCCTGGGACTTATTATATGAATTAACTGAATCTGGGGAAATTGTCCCACCTCCCGACTTTCCAATTAATTTGGGATTTTATCTACCTTCAGATTTCGATGCCCCATTCCCACCCAAGAAATATGTCCCCAAATCCACCGCTACCCCATTCTTGAGTGACCATCAATTTGCCAAGGCTGCCGTGGCCTCTCCTGATAGCCGCCATCTCTGCAAAGCTGTGGCGCAATCTGTCACTGAGTTTAATGAAGGGCTACATATAATTGATTACCCTGCTGATTTCCCTGAGGTTGTAAAAGTGGAAATTGAACGATTAAGGGAAACTGCCACCTCTGCTATCAAGCAATTTGTTGCACTAGCAGAATTTTACCCCAACACATGCATCACCAGAGCCAATATCAATAAATTTTCCCAGCTTCCCAATGCATGCATACAAGCTAAACACCATGTTGCTGAATTCCTGGAGGCTATACTCCAGGCCCAGATTGTTACCAAAGAAAAATAACACTTTTTTTCCTTGACCCACATCCTGCGTATGCCCCAACCCCTTTGCTCACAGCTTTGATCCGCCTCTTCATTTGTCAAGATGAAATTGATAATCCGCCTGATACCCCTCCCTCTCCCCCTCTGCCATGGTGGGATAAGCGGTTCACAACTTCTATACCTTATAGGTTAATTTTCCTTTTTGTTTTGGTGTCTCGCCACTCATTTAGGGCGTTTGGTTTGTGTTTTCAGTTGTTATTTTTGTATTAGTAGTGTCCATACCCTGGTTGGCTTACCTCAAACAAAATTTAAATATAAAAAATTAATCAACTGACAGAATTAATTCCCATAGTGCAAGATATAACAGACAACTAATCTGAGTGAATCTGCTCAAGTTTTAGCTCTATTGATTTGACCCCACTAGCAATCAAGGTATTTGTTAGAAAGCTTTTACAAGCTTGTAGAAATCTATTAATAATCTCCTCCAACCCATGTCACTCTTTCAAAGTTGTCCAATGAAAAGCATCAGAAAGAGGGTCCAAGATGGGTCAGTTCCAAGGCATCTTTTAACCCCCTTTCTTTCCCATACTAAAAGGCAACAGCCCCACCTAGGTTCTGTTTTTAGTCAATTTTTTGTTTAGGATCCTCTTCAAGTAAACTTATATGTTCTCATTTGCTATCTTCAGAATCCACCAAGTTTCCAATTTTCCACCACTTTTTATTTTGAATTATTAAGCAACTCCATTATCTGCGTTCTAACACTGATGATCATTGAGTGGATACCCCAATCCATTGCTTACATCACTGTGCTGAGAGGAAGCCTTAAACATTTTTGTTCCTAAATATTTCCCCAACCCACAAATGTTAAAAGCCTCCACTACTGCCAGATTTTCCATCATATCAACCGCTGGATCTGCACAATCTGGCCAAAGTGGGTTTTCACAATCTGAAACTCACAAATGCTATCTCCTATGCCAGATTCGCCTCATCAATTCACTATTGGCTTGGTGCAATTTAGTCACCATAAAGTTTTACAGCCTACCAACTTCACCACTTCATTTATGAGCAAAGAACACCTGTCTACCTAGTTTATATAAAAATTTAGGCTCCAGTTCATCCAGAGCACCTATCGTTGGAGAAATTTACTCAATTTTCAATAAACAAATATGTCATCATAAAATTTTGACAAATCTGAGTGGCAGCTAAAACCAACTTTTTTTACTTTAGAGCAATTGCTTCACATAACCAGTATTGGAATTGAACCAATTTAATTTGATTCATAAATTAGGTAACTATAATGTGGATCATTATTCTAAATATGTTTGTAGACTATCAACAGCTGGAGGGCAACTTATGATTATTGAAATAGCTGTAAAAAGGCCAACAATTATACCCACTAGATGAGTCTTGTCCTCCATGCCCCCCACCCTTGGAGGTTGCTCCAGCAAGACTAGCGGTTGCCCCATTGCAGCCATTGATTTTCTATGGGACCTTTGGTATGTTCATGAGTTTTTGTTTCACTCATAGGTTTTTTAGAGTGTTCCTTTTACAAATCAACAGATCAGCCTAGCCCCTGGCATTAGACTATTCACTGGGCCTTAAAAAACCCAGCTTATATGGTCAGTTTTGCATTAATCATCCAAATCCCTGATAGTCCATATTGAGAGTTTTTATTTCTAATTTACTTGGCTTCATCTGCAAATAAAAATGCATTTATGCCTTACCTCCTGGGTTGGCCCTCATTAGAGATAAAATATTAGCACATGTAGTGTCAAAAATTTATATGACTGGATGATAAGTTACACATTCCAGTGGATTTGAAATTAGAGTTGAGGCAAACCTCGATATTGAGCAAAAAGTTATATAATATGAAGCAAATCAATCAAAGTACTGATAGTATGGCTAATCAAGGGCTTTCCACCAAAACCTTGAGATAGATTAAGTCTCCTTAAAGGGAACATATAAGAGAAATCTAAGCAAAAGGGTGGAATCGCCTAGAATACCAATGTAAGTTTTAAGGATGAAAGGAGGAGGTTTTTAGTAGGCCGCATATCAGTTCTGCATTTTTTATTATATTAAAAATGTCAATCAGGGCAATTGCTCCATATATTACAATATTGGTTTTTAAAGAGGATTGGCAATTTGCATATTGACCATTCCATTGCTCAGTGGCTAATACCCTATGCAAACTAGCTCAGCGGATAAAACTGTTATTCCAAAAGATAATAGTGGTGCTCACTACATGGGTCCACTGGTCAACTGTAGCATATCAGAAATAGGGCATCATGGTGAGACCTCACTAGTTACACCAAAACCTGATCAGATTTCATGCTCAATACGCCAGGGAAGCTAGGGAAGCATACAATAAAGAACTGGCACTTTCTCACGGTGATGGAGCTAGGTGACAAGGATACTTTGATCAAATTGCAGATAGTAACTTGTCCTACGCTAATGGTGGATCAGCAGGGCTGATCTATGAACGTGACTCCCCAGCAGCTGTGGAGCATTATAGAATGGCTTCTGCGGGGGTACTGATTTTATGAAGATGAGGTGGGGGAGCATGCTCTGAATTTATTCTATAACCAATGGGACCAAGAAGTGCCAGCTAAATATCATATATGCCATAGCTTAATGTGACTACCACAGGACTGTTGTGCCATCCTAGTACCCATAAAACCAGATATATTTGGTTCTATATGTGCAGCCGTTGATCCACCAGCTACTGCGTGTGCTGGCCTGCCACAACATTGAGATTGGGGACATCATGCGGTTTGTTTAAGTGCAGCAGAATATTACTCACCTTCTACTTGACCGCCTTGGTCATCTTTTTCTTGGAGGTTAATGGGGCGCTTGTGCATGTGGACAACTGTGCTGTGGACGTCCACCATCACTTGTACGTATTGGCTCCCCAGTTGAATCAGGAGTTACCTTTAGTGATAGGGGAACTGTTGGATCGGCGCAGCCTATTGGTGGAATGGATTCAGGACATTACCATGTTAGGAAGCAACACTAAAAAGTTTATGATGGACCTGGTGGAATGTGCTGAAGCAATTGAAGCAGCGATGGGCTGGATTAGATGCAGGGTATCCTGACAGAGCAGCAGTTAACAGATCACATTGACTCTGTGGAATCCAAGTTTAGTCAATTTTATGTTGATCGGAGTAATCAGTGGATGTTTGACCATAAGATCAGCTCTTTTTTGGCGTCCTCAGAATATCATCAGCTGCTGGGTCAGATTGCTCAATTTGAAAGTGTAGTCAGGCGTATTGGAGTTGAGCCATTACTCTTCTGTTAATTGAAATGGTGTAGTATGCTGATATGCAAGTGCATTTGGATACTCTTTGCTGGGCCAACAAGGATCTGGTGTGAGAACGAGCTGCTCTTGTTAATCAAGTAGATGAAGCAAATCAAAAAGAGCGTGACACTGGATGACAGCATGCAAGAATGCAGGGCACAATGGAGGATGTTCTCTTATGGCTTCATGCAAAAGAGCGTAAACTGGACTCTGAGCAAGAATTCCGCCAAAAATTGAAATTCAGTATGACGCTCTTCAACAGGAATTGTAAGATGGCCAGGGTCAATGCTATTCTGTCAAAGCTGAGCTAATAATTGGTGAACATTTTGCTGAACAGCTTGATAAATAAAGAAAAGGTGCAGTCAGCCGCAAGTTGGGAGAAGAAGTACAGATTGGCCAGTGAGTATCCCTTGGGTGTCACAGAAGTCCCTCCTCACAATTCTACCTCTTCCTTTTCCACTTCAGCGGATCCACATCCACCCACATGAACCTATGCTAGTCCACAAGGGGATGTTTCCCCTGGTCGCTTGGAGCCTATTTTGGCTGTTCCTCATGCACAAAGCCCAGAGAAAGGTGATTTTTTCAGACCAAGAAGTTACCGCCCTTCAGTTGTGATGGGAAGATGCACGGATATGTTAAACGGTTTAAATTTGCCATGGAAGGGGCATTGGATTGGTGGAAAGCAAAAATGTTGCTTTCTGCTTTGGATGTTGAGAGCACCGACCAGGTCACCTGTTACCTACAAAATAGTTTCATATCTTATCAAGTGGTAAAAGAGAATGTGCTCCATATGTTTAGGGGTGCAGCTAAGATGGTGCAGCGCAAGGCCAACTTTCTGACCATACAGTTTCAAAAGAACGAGTCCCTGGTAGAGTTCTCAGAATAATTCACAGCTGAAGCTCATGTGTTAGTAGGTGTCAATATTTTAACTACCAAGGATGTAGGCACAGCTATGATGGCGGCAGTCAAGCCATATCATGAACTGAATAATGCTATATCTCATGTACTGGATGAAGATGATGGGCTTATTCAAAATTGTGAACACTATACGCCTTCTTTCCAATACATTCAGTGCTCGCAATGTGAAGCGGAAGGCCCCTGCTATTGCCGCGGTGTACTCCTTGGGATATGGACAGCAACGACCCAGTTATAAACCGTTGGGGGATAATTGTTCACCTTATATGTCTGCAGATCCTTTTCGCACTCCTTACACTCAGACGCCCCATCCCCAGCCTAAAATAAATACTTTAATTAACTTCCAACTTGGCCTTTCAGGTGCAAACAATAGACGATAGCCATTTATAAATGCTTGTTTCTCATGTGGAAGAAAAGGACATTATGCGGCTAGCTATCCAGGCAATCAGTACATGCATGCTGTGTCATCTGTATTGAAGGAGCAGGGAAAAGCTCAAGAAGAGTAGAGAAGGAATGCTCTAACTACGCTAATTCAAACTTAATTGTCCCTAACGATTCCCAAGAGTCTCTTTGTGTTGGGCTTGGAACCCAATCCAACGACTTATTATACTAACAACTTCTGGTGGATACCTCAGCCTTCATTCAAGAGAGAGACTATCCCTTTTCAGGCTCTGAAGTTCCGCTGAGATGTGCAAAAGCCATATGTTGGGATTTTTGCCCATATTCCCAGCCATCTAGACTACCAGGAATTGCTAGGGATTTTTCCCTAATGTGAGGTGAATTGGAAATCAGTTGATCCTGATTTTAGGGAACTATGTTTGGGGGATTTTAGGGTATTCGCCTGGTTGGATCTATTGGGTATTGATCCAGATGGATGCTTAAGATCTCGTTAGGAATAGTTGCCAACAAAATAGGGGCTTCTGTTAGTGATTAACTATCAGGTGTACTGATTGTGATCTATCAGGTTTAATCACTTACTGATTAGGAATGTAAGTAGTAAGTTGTGAGGCGAGTGATGCCGCCTGAAACTAGCGAATTGATCAGTTGGTTTGTGACCTGCCTTAATGGGCAACAAGTCCCATTACCTAAGCAGGTCGCTTGTCATTTATGGTTGATTCACTTGGATCGAGAGGAAAACGTTAGGGACACGTTTTATGACTCTTTCCATTTTAGGTCTTGAAGATGTCCAATGATGGAATCCTAGCCAGGATGGGGAAGACCATCGCTACTGAGATGAGGATGGGTGATTCAATGACAACGGCTGCCATTTCATCAAAGAGATGCCAATTAAGGGTTGGATGGACAAATCCCCACTATAAATTCCCTATTATCCAATTATAATAAAAAATAGTTTATACAGTTTATACAGTATACAGTAAATATATCAGTGTAGTAAACTCTTCCAGCTTTCATTTGTTCTATTCTTTATCAGAGATATTATTGCTGTGTGCAATGATTACGAGACTCTTTAAGGAAAAGAGTAAGGATCTGAGTGGAGATCCAGAGAAGAAGCAGAAACAAATTGGGGATTGCTGATGACTGTGTGTTTAACTGAAGAAACTGTCAACGGGAATCCAAGGGAAGATTGAGTTAGATGGTATAAGGGAACAAATCCACATTTTGAGACATCAATAGTATTTTGGGCAGGAATACTGGCTGAGTGTCGGGCCAAGATCTAGGACTTCCATTCAACTATGGATAATAGTCATCATACTATCATCAACTGATTATATTAACAACTATATAACGCGGACAAATTGCACAAAAACTGAACCTGTTCAAATAATAAGTTTATAGGGGTTAATATGTCCAATAATAAATCAAGAACTATAAATTTTTACAAATTGGTGCTCACTACAGGGGTGTAGTTGAGTAGAAGAACTAAGAAGGATGTCATTTAGATACAAATAAAGAAAATTATGGATGGAGTTAGCCACCGTTGATCAGAATGCCCTAAACTCAGTGGATAATTGAGAATTTGCAGCCTTGGAAGAAAGAGTTGCCAAGATAGAAGAAGGGATTGATAATGTCGCAAGTTTTGGGAATGAGTTACTTGGAAAAGTAACTTCATTAAAGAAGAAAGAAGGGGACATAATTTGAGAGGTCTTATATCTGAAAACAGAGTGTGAAGCGGATCACGTTCATTTGAGAAATTTCAGCACTGACATTGAGCGACTGATCAAACAGGCCAAGAAGCTATAAGCTCACAAATGAGACTGTGAGCCATATGCAGCAGCTGATGCTAAAGAAAGAAGTCCTCATACAATAATTGGAAAGTCAAATACCCCAAGAAATATGCCACCCGCTTTTGCTGCCATTTTGAAGATGACGCCTGAAGTCACTCCCCAAGTGAGCCGAGTGGCTGAACCTAGAGAATCGGCTAGAGATACCTCAGAGGAATTCAAGGCAACGCTAAAATTTCTGACATTCCATCAGCATAACGCCCCGGTGTTTTTACTACTATTTGATATGACTATTTACAGCTATGGTGATCATCAAAAGGCTTTGATGGTGATGAATTGCCTAGACACTGAAAGTCAAAACTTAGTGTTGCCCCACCTATAGGGGGACAGCTGGTCATATGCGGAGGCCAAGGCGGCTATAATGAAGGAATTTTGGAGCCTGACGTGCATGTCAAAGCTCAAACAAAAGTTTATGGGGATCCAATTCCATAAAGACAAATCTTTAGCAAGCTTTGTGGATCATTTCTACCAGGAGTCGCAAATCCTGGTTGGAGCGAAGGTAGTGGATGAATTCAATGCCGGAATCGCATTAAAAGTGGCCCTTAGGCCCTATCACAAATTGCATCAAATGATGTCTTCCATGTTTATGATGGAAATCACTATCTCTCAGATGGTAGATAATTTGAAAATCTTGGTAAAAACCTTCAATGACCCAAACAAAAGTTTCAAATCCAACCCAGTATAAAAATCAAATCACATGAAGGGTAACGAAGGTGCTAAAGAGACAAAAAACTGAACTGTGCCAGTGAATAAGCCCAAAGAGTTCAGATGGACTAATAAGAAAGAGAAGGTCTGTTAACAATTTGGAGGGAAGGGACATTTAACTGTACATTGCAAGAAGCCAAAGGATCAAATCAACGTGGTTCAAGGGAAAGAGTCTCCTGCTACAAAAGAGTCAGGAAAAGGGCCCATGGCCTAGACAAGGAACAGTCTAGAGCTGTGGAGAAGCCTATTCCTCCTGATACCATGCATGAGGAAATTGAAATCAGTGATCTGTTCGCAGACAAAGAGGTACAGGATCAATTGTATCAAGTGGTCAATTTGGACGTGAATGCAGTAACAAGATCTGGGGAGAAGAGAATTGACCCCAAGATAATCAAGGAAGTTGCCTGGCCATATGCCCGACAACTGGTGGACAAGTTTTGAGCCGCGGATAATCTTGAAGAATCGTCTGAAGTCTGATTAGATGAGGCAAACCTGTTGATCACCCTCAGCGCGATAAAGGAACCATTTCCTGATTTATTGGCGCAAATCATTTATACCCTCAATTTGACTGATAACGCCGCTATAAACTCAGTAAACACTATCTTACAATATTCTGAGTTTACTTATATAGATATACAAGTGAATCAAGAAAGTGTGAAGGCGATTGTTGACAGCGGAGATCCCATTAACATTGTATTAACCAAGTTGGTGAAGAGGATGAAGATCTCGCCTAACTTATAAACACAAAAAGGAGTACTGGACAGCTGAGCCAAATACCACCACTCATGTGGAGCGTATAATGCTTTGCCACTTTGATACAAATCCATAGTGGCATCTGCGCCAGCAATAGTTTTGGCCAACCAAAATTATGACATTCTGATTGGGATGGAATTCTTATGGAAGTATGGAGTTAAATGTAACTTTGAGGATAATATGTTGACCATATTGGGTCAGACGTTATCATTGGTCTATCAGAAGGATTGGGAAGCTTCACTGAATAGGAGACCAACTTCATCAACTTGATATACAATGATGGCATTGTCCTAATTCTATACCAGTTAGTTGGCTGTAAGCAATGAGAAATGCAACAGAAATCCTGGAAAACTGGGGAATTCCACTGAGGATAAAGAATGAGAAAACCATACCACTGTGATCACAGATGATAGACAACATGGGATTGACATTGGAGATACTGGAGCTGCTGTATGGGGAGGTCAGAAGCCCATGGAAGAAATCCGAAGTAGAGCTTTGGGTGGCTCCTGGAATAATAATGCCAGGCCATGGAGAAATTCAAGTTCTCCTAAAGAATTTAAGTAAAAAATGATGAAGAACAGGAAGAATCAGATTGTAACGTATGTTCATCTAATCCTGATGGCCAAAATGAGGAAATTCCACGATTTTGTGACCCTCAATGAGATGGGATTACCAGCTGGGGTAACCAAGAGTATCAACCTATTGGTTGATCGAGAACAACTCACTGTAAGTCTCAGGGAACGTCCCCTGGCTTTTAATTGGGCCATCTTCCCATTCCCGAGTAAAAAGACACCAATGAGGATGGTGATACCCCTCGTTACTCAGGGCAATCTCGCTCATGTAGTAGACAAGCGATGGGTACTAGCTCTTCCGCTTCAGATACCACCCCCAATACCCACAATCACCTTGGCAGAACTGTTGTGGGAAGTTAGAGAAATCTTTGCTGAGATTGTTGAATTGAAGTCGGTCAGATCTAATTTGAGTGGCGATCAGATGATGCCCAAATCTCAAATGGCTGGAAAGGCATGAAGACTGAGGTATTGGCCAGAACGCCCAATGGTTCCAATTTGATCAATGTGCCAATAGAACTAACATCAGGCGCCATCAACAAGGGTTTGAAGCCCTCTGTTGGCAATTTGGGCATTGCAGCCAATGTGATGCCATTGACCAAACGAACGGTTCAGTGACTGAGCGTGGGTGGGTTGGGAATCCCAAACCCGTTCCCAACCAAATGGACCCATCCCTATGTGGGGTGGCCTTGGGGAATTCCCATCACTTGTTGGGCCAAATGCCATCATTCCAACCATGG
>JAKSZP010008640.1:0-34145 GCA_022478985.1 Massospora cicadina | reverse complement strand
TTCAATTCATTTGCAGATGCATGGGATCAAACTGGGATCCAATCTGATGTTTGGTTGGATGAATTATTTGTGGCATTGGGGCAAGGTGGGTGCTTATTGATGGCTGCAGGTGCAGCTGCAGCATCAGGCATTGGAGGAGGGGAAGGTAGGATCATACTCCATATTGGAGTTGGTGTGGGGTGGGTGGCGGATTAGTGGGCGTTAGGCAAACTTTTGGCGTCAGTGGAAGTTTCTGAGTATGGGCATTTACATTTTGAGTGGTCTAACTCAAAACAGGATGAACAAATCATCCGTCCGCCCTCAACGCGGGCCCAGAACGGATGTTTGGGGGCAGATGGGATGGTGATACAAGGGGGAATTGCTAAAGAAATTTTCATATACCCAGGGCTGATTGTGGCATACACCTGAGGCCCAGCAAGGCGTGTGGCCCCATTTGGGACCACAAATTGCAAGATGGGGTTGGCGCCGTAGGCTGCCAAACCTTCCATCAGCTCCTTGTGGAGCACTTTGGGGGGAGGTGGGTGGGCAAACCAGCAAACTGGACCACCAAGGTGGTGTCCATTGGGAGCTGGGTCCAAGTTGTTGGGAGGGGAATATTATTAAAAATTAATGGCACTGTTGCCACAGTGTCTGCATCAGCTTCACAGAGGAAGCTGAGATCAAAGTACCCCTTATAGGAGTGGAATTCTATGAAACAGGCTGGTGTCATCACCACATGAGCCATTTTGATAATTGCTTGGTCATCATAGGGGAAGAATTTCCCATATTTGACCCTAAGGCCAAAATGCATGTTGCTCTGGGGGACCTCAGGGGGCAGTGGGGCACCACTTGAATTTGGGTGAGATGGGCATCGAGATCCTTGGGAGGAACAAATTTCCCTGTCAGATATTCTCCTTTTTGATCTAAGAAAAAGAATGTTGGAGGTATTAGTGCTCTAAAATCTGCCATCATGATTGGCCCATCAACTGCCCAATTTTTAGATAATATTGTGGATATCAACAATATGAGTACCCACAGCGAAAAGACCTTAGTGGATTCTCAGTGGAATCCTAATAACTGGAAAAATACGATTTATCACAAAAATCAGCTTAAAAAGGTAAATACTAATAATAGGATTACTCTGACTTCTTAGTTGAATTTGAGGAGTACAATATCGCCTGGATCTGAACCTCCGCTAGGTGAGAAGATTTTACCCATTGATGATTGGGTGTGATTTAACCAAACATTACCATCTGAGTCTAGCCACCATCAAGGTGTAAAGATTTTACTCAATGATGATAGGGTAAAAATTAGCCAATCATTACCATCTGAGTCCAACCACCGCCAAATTGCCCAATCATTACCATCCAAGTCTGACCACCGCTGAGGTGCAAAGATTTTACTCAACGATGATAGGGTAAAAATTAACCAATCATTACCACATGTGTTTGACCACCACCGAGGTGAAAAGATTTTACTCGCTGATGATTGAATACAATTCATCAAATTGTTACCGCACAGGTCATTTTTGCCTCAAAAATTTTATCTTAGATCTGATAGGCCAAAATCCTATATTACCTAATTTAGATAACTGAGCTTTACATTCTTTTGCCTCAAATATCAATGGTCTCGAAATTCAAACAAGTTTAGATAGGAAAAACTAGTATTGAGAAAAGGACCTTTCTTGGTTTTGCCCTGCCTAAACAATAAAAAAACATAAAAAACTTTATTAAGCGTTATTTATACTTTTATTATAAAGTAAAATATATCACTATAGCTTTTCTTTCTCGTTGCAAACACTTTTGCAACCTATTCAATTCAAGACTAAATCTAGTTTGATAGTCTCATAGAGGGGATTAGTCTGCGCCCATGTCTGCGAGCAGTTGGGCAAGCAAGGCAAGAGGAGCAGGTGGAAGGCCCGTGGCCTCTAACGTTCAAAAACGCCCCGGAGAATCCAGTGGAATAGAAAAAAATCTAAAAAAAACTGGCAGTCACAATTTCCTCGGAGATACTTGCGTGGCAAGCACGTTGCAACCAGTACATCAACACGCCACATTCCCAGCCACTTTCGTCGGTGGAATTTGGAGTCCATGTGTATCTGGACATCCAAAAAATGGCCCTATGGGAAAAATTTTGTGAAGATGTACACAAAATTTTCCCAATCATGGTGTACGTTGCACCTCACTCCATGTCACGCGGTTGGCTGGACCTAGGTTTCAAAAGTAAAATAGCAGCAGATGAGGCTGCAGCAGTGTGCATAGTGGTTGACCTCCCCAAAGGGCAATGGGTCATCAAAACTAAATGCACCAGATGGATAAAATCAAACCAAATTTTCCTCACATTTGACTTTTTGCCTACTACGGTAAAACGTGACATTTTATAGCAACACCTGAAAAATGGTCTCACCATATATGGCGAAATACAATCTTTTGAAATGCAATGTTTCACACTGATGCCACACCTGTGCACCGGCAAAGCCATCGCAGTTCTGACCCCAACTGAGGAGATCGCGAAGGACCTAACCCAGATCTCACACTCCACCTTTATTGATATCACAGGGCATGCCACCTACCCATTCCGGGTAACCATGGACAGCGCGCCCCCCATTTGCACACACTGTGACGCGTTTGGCCATAAGGCGCATGCATGCCCCATCAAGGAGGGCGTCACATTCCAAGAGCACCCCTCAGCGGCCATGGCCAGTGGAGAGGCGCACTATGAACCAACTGCAAGCACCAAGGAGGCTTTCCCGTGGGGAGCACAAGGCTGCTACCTATTGGTAAAGCCCATCTCCCCACAGGAGTGGAAGAAGGCCAAGCAGGCCCGTAGGGCCGCAGCCAAGGAAGCGGCCAAGGCCACCACCACCATCCCACACTCACAACGCCAGGAGGACATGGAGACCTTCGCGGTGGAAGCAACTAGGGAATCAATCACCCAATCAGATTGGGAGGCCCATGCTGAGCGGGCCACTCAATCTGAGGATCCGATGGGAGATTCAATCTCACCCAATCGCTGCACCCAAGCTCCAGTCAAAACTGACTTAGGACCTATCCAACCAAAAAAATTTTTTGCCCCACTCAACGGTGCACTGAACTTATCCGCACCGCAAAAAATTCGTCCGACGTCAGGAAAACAAAAAGCAAAGGCCAAAGCCAATGCGACTCTTTCCGCAAAAATTAACAAAAACCCCAATAGTGTTGCTGCTAATACCCACACTGCTGTGAAAGCCCGTGGGGATCTGGAAGAGGCTGGTGGGCCTGGGGGCCCACCCCCTCGCACCTAAGGTGCGATGGGGGAAACCTTCACTCTAGGGATGCTGAATATTGCTGGACTCAAGGCCTCCCCATCCTGGGCTAGGAAACTGAGTTTTTTACAAAACAATTTACCCATGGATATCCTGGCCATCCAGGAGTCCCACTGTCCATGAGGTTCTGAGGAAGCTTGGAAAACAATGCTCCTACCATCCCTATCCTTTTGGTCAAAGCACTGTGGGGTGCTAATTCAGAAAAATAATTTTTTCAAATTCATATCCTCAGAAACATTCCTAAATGGCCGAGTGCTTGTTGTCACCTTCTCATGGGCTGACGTTGCACACACAATCATCAACATTTATGCCCCAAACGGTGCACACGAGCATCAGGAATTTTTCTTGTTGGTCAAATCCCTCCTGCTACCCCCCAATTCTTTCCTAGTTGGCGACATGAACTGTTGGTTAACCTCACCAATGGACCGGTAGCCGCCCTCACCCCACGCCCACAGGGTCACGTAGAACTATGCGTTCTAAAAGCCACCCTTGGGTTAATGGATGCGCTGCCACAACAGCCCCACTGCTCAAAAACATGATGCATCCCCATGTCCACAATGGCCAATTAAGGTCCATGACCTGCATCGACCTTATTCTAATGCTGGCGAAATTCCAACCCCACATCTCCCACTTCAAAACAACAAAAATGGAATTCTCTGACCACCGACTGGTCTTGATAACATATCACTTACCCGTCACAGTTGCAAAAGCCCCACATTGGTACAAAATCTGCCCCCCTGAGCTTGCATCGCCAGGATTTTCCACGTGGGTAGAAGAGGCAACTTTGGCGAAATTGTTTGTTGCACCATTTTGCGCGGACCCCATTTCCACATGGGCAACTTTCAAAGAAGACACCATCCGCCACTATCGCCATCTCTCCTCCAGATGCTCATGAGCCACATCGGCAGTTATATCACGCGCGCTGGTGGAATTGGCCCACTTGGAGTCCAACATTCCAGCCACAGGATATAGCCCTGCATGGGCCGGAAGTGGGCGGAGGCAGCCGCCCACCTCAACGCACTCAAAAGGCAACACAAACATCTGGTTTGTGTCCAATACAGGGCCACATGCATCACTAAAGGCAACAAGTACACCGCATACTTCTTTAAAAAAATTTTCGCACCATGCCAGAGCGTGGCCTGCACACAGATGCAAAGATCAGATAATTTCATTGCGGACACACCAGCTGAAGTGGCAATCAAAATGCAAAGATATTACTCTGAGTTATACCAAGCCGAACCAATTCAGCTGGCCAAAATGGCAGAATTTCTTGACTGAGCTCATATCTGCACCATTTTCTGATACCCAGAAATAATGAATTTAATTACTCCGAATGAATTATGGACAGCCATTCGCGGTGCGCCAAACTGAAAATGCCCAGGCCCAGATGGCATTCCATATGAGTTCTACAAAAAATATTTTAAATATATATCCCCATTGCTGCTAGCCTCGCTCAACCAAAGCCTGTTGGAAACGCGCCTCCTACCAGGAGGACATGAGGTCTTTACTGTCACACTCTTCAATAAAGGGGATAAGCTTGACTTAGCCAACTGGCGCCCCATTTCTCTAACAAACACAGACACTAAAGTTTTAACAAAAATCATGGCTAACCGTTTAGGGACTGTAGCATCTGCCACCATCTCCCCAGAACAATTCAGTTTCATCCCCAGAAGGTCGATTTGGGATAACGTGCACTCTGTGGCTAATGTGTGTCAGTCCACAGCCTCTGGGGCACTTGTATTCTTGGACCAACAAAAGGCCTATGATAGAGTAAACTGGGAATACCTAAGGGCCTGCCTCCATCAATTCCGCCTACCCCCCCGCTTCATTAACTGGGTGATGCTGCTCACAGAATCTGCATCAATGGCAGTGCGTGTCCCAGGCTTCCTAATGGAAGTAGTCCGCCCTCGAAGGGGCCTGCGACAAGGGGACCCCCTCAGCCCACTCTTATACAACTTCAGCCTTGACCCACTACTGCGAAATGTGAATGCCCACCTCACTGGGGTCCATGTGTCAGGCCAAACCCCAGTCAAGATTATGGCATTTGCAGATGATTGTGTGGTGGGGGTGTCTAATAACAAAGATGCACGTGCGCTTGAAGCCCTCATCCAGGAATATTCCCGGGTAAGCAACGTGGCACTGAACGCCTCCAAAACCAAAATCATCCTCCTTGGTCAGTTTCAGAACTGCTGGGCCCCAGCAAGTAATTCCCAACCTGGCCCATCTGCTCGCCCACGTCCACGTGTTACTAACTCAACACACACCGCTCCACTGGTGCTCCCCTTTGTGCCACGTCCTACCATAGGACTGGTACGCCATCTGGGCGTGTGGATGGAGGCAGGCGGATACGCGTCAGCAGTAATGGAGTGCCGTATACTGGACAACGTGACGAAGCGAATCGCCTCTCTCAGAGCCCATCCTACTACCCTCACTGGCAGGGTTGTTCTTGCCAACTCTATGCTCCTATCCAAAGTCTGGTTCGGAGCCCACGCCATCCCCTTCTCCCCAAGCTTCTTCAAATCCCTGTATGCTTTGCTGCAAGGATGGCTTTGGTCAGGCCGCCCTCCACCAGTATGGCTAGAGGTCATGTTTGGCCCTCATTATCATGGTGGCATGGGCCTGCTTGACTTCAAAGCCCATGCCGCCAAGATCCTGGGCACCTGGATCGCGGCTGTCACCGCTCCTACACTCCCATCCCAACACTGGTCCCGCGCAGCCTGCTCCAACTTCTCCCGAGCCTTGGGCCTCAACAATCCATCAAACCCCCACTCCCTGATGAAATACCTCGCATCACACATATCGGCCACAGGTCCTCACGGTACTAAAACCCACTACAAACGAATCCTACTCTCCATGCGAAGCGCAGAGTGGAGAATTCATATTAGTGGACATACAACCCGAAGAAGCTGCCCCTCTCCTCAGTTCACACAAGAGGTACAGGGGCTACCCATCCATGATGGCGTGATCATCATTCGACCCCAAGTCCTATCCAGGGTGGACTACCTGGACATGATGGACATCCCTTATTCCATTGAGACCCAAAAAACCATCTGGAAATACGCACACCATCCTCTGTTGCAGCCTCAAGTCCGCTCCCATGTGTGGCGCTGCCTGAGGCGGGTGTATCGTACAGCTGAGCGCTCTAACGCTTTACACTCATCCTGTGTCGTGTGTGGCCAATATGGAACGCTGTTCCACCGCCTGGAGAAGTGCCCCACCTCTAAAGTGATATGGCGCAAAGTTCAACGTCTGTTAGGCCAGGATCAAACGCATCCCTTCAGTCTGTCAAGAGATATGTTTGCTTCATCAATGGCCTCCCCCCTCCCACCCTCCCTCCGTGCTCTGGTGGTTGCAATCGCCATGTGGACTATCCACACGATTGTCTTGGATGCCATCGCTGGCTCCATCCCCACCCTCCCTGAAGCTGTCCACAGATTCCGGTCTCATTTGGTGGACCACTTTCAAGCATGGATGTTTGGATATCTCCCACCACGTCACTGACAGCTGGTCTCCTCCTGGTTCCCAGTCTGGTTCATCAAATCAGACCCCTTCCTCCACACGTGCTCAATAGTGGCTACGACCCCTTCACACGTTCCCTTCCCCTCCCCATAAGTGGCGTTCCCGCTGGCAACAAGAGATAGCATCGCTTCTCTGGGGTGCCTCCCCTGGTACTAAGTTTTGTCTCATCTGAGTCATATTCAGAAGTGTCCGTCCCATGGTTGGCCTTCCCCGCAATAAATTAAAATTAAAATATCTCACTATAATAAATTATTTGTGGCATCCATTGGCAGATCCCACATGCCCCAAGGGTTTGGAATGACTGGGTGAGCTAGTCCAAGCGCGTTTTCCTGTCAGACAGAAAATGGAGGGGGGAGTTTCGCCACTGACCCATGCTGGGACAGTCAGCGGGGGATCTGACAACACTGGAGCAAGACTTTGGTGTCTGATTAATTGTTTGCTTTTAATTTACCAAAATTAACTTTGCTTAGAAAGTTACGCCGAGCAGAGAGAGAGCTTCTGATCCTTGCACTCTTCTCTTAAGAGAAATGTTCAAAACAACCAATGTTTAAACTTAAGCTAATATCAGTTATAATCTAATTTTATTAAGGAATAGTTTAGGGTTTTTATAGTTAGAATCAGCACACAACTTTTAGCTGTCTGATGAGAATATTTGTGCTCTTATACTGATTTTGACCCTTAGTGTTAGGCATTAAATCTCGTCAGGTACCATTGCCTTGTGTTTTCTAGGCAGCTTAATCCTCAGGCGTTCAGCGGACCAAACAGTATTAGGTACACAAAACTGATTGTTTGGGCTAATGATGATTCCACTATTCTTCCAGCGTTTGAATGTTTTTATTTTTCAATGACTCCAATCCATTCCGCTCTGAATAATTCCCTATAATTTGAATACCAGGGATTATCCCAATATTAAATTATTGCTCAAATATCATTAGGGATAATTCCCAATGAGATTATCATCTGTTGGCAGCCTCAAATATCATCAGGGATAATTCCTGACAAAATTATCATCTGTTGGTGGCCTCAAATATCATTGGGTATGATTCCTGACAAAATTATCAACTGTCAGCGGTCTAAAATATCATTGGGGATGATGCCTGACAATATTTCATAGTTGGTGACTTCTAATATCATTGGGGATTTCACCTGACAATATTCTCATCAGTTGGACACTATTGCTGACCCTCTACGATTATAACCTAATCATTAAATCTCAATTTCAGTCAAAAGGTTGGACTATGTGGTCATCTGCAATTCTGACACTCCCTCAACCAGCTGCTGATAGAGGAATATATCATTATGCTGAGTGGCTTCCGCTACATATACTTCCATAGCTTCAGACAGGACGCTTAAATTCAGAATAGCAGAGGTAGAGAGTCTTGTCTCTACTCCGCTCTGGCTTTTCCCCTGAAAGCGTTGATCCTTCTGTATGTAAGGGATCCGTCAATTGGGGCACCATCATCCCAAGTGCCCATGGTGACCACAATTGAAACAATTTACCACGTAGGGCCTGCATCTGTGCGGTATATGTTGGCCCATGCATAAAGTTGGATTGAAGATTATTGATGTAAACAGGCCCAAATCAATAGAATGACTGCTGTTGGTCAGCATAGTTAGGGCTGGAGCAGTGGTTGACCAATTGTTGATCAGAAGTTGTGGGGACTACGCTGAACTGCAATGGGTAACCTAATGGAACATGCACCAACTGTCTGAAGTTTCACAAATAATTAGTTTCAACATTGGCAACAGTGTGAATCTGCTCAATATTGGGTGGAGGGAAAGTTATAACTAGATGGTGCAAAAACTAAACAAGTTTAAAAAGGGGTACGTCATCCTCCAACAACGGGGTCATGATTTTGCTGAGCTCAGGTATGGCTTCACTGCAGAGGTCATTGCAATGCACACATTGACTTTGAATAAAATTCCTGCCCCAATCAACACGTGAGCTTCCACTGTAAATTGCTAAGCAAATGTGGTGAGGGTCTCCCACTGAAACCTAATGGTCACGAACTCAGCCTTACATTGCAACATTTTTGCAGTTCTGCTAAACAACCGCAGAACCATTTCCTTGACTTCTTAGTATGTAATGGAACTGCCTGAAAGATAACAGACAACTTGATTAGCGCTCCTGACATCAAAAAGTGGATATTAACAGTTTTGCTTTCTGCCAATCTGAGGCTCCCTCCATCACAAACCCAAATTGCTTAAAGAAGCCATGAATATTTTTTCACAATCAAATGGAGGCGGCTTATCACTGCAAACCTCCTGGAGCAACTTGTCTTGTATTTTGAGAACAGCGTACAATGCAATTTTTAGATCCACATATTCAACTGGGCCAGAATGTCATGCAGATTCCTTATCAAAGCAGCCTTGATGCAACATATCCGCTGACTGAGTTTTTATCATATTGTAATTGATCAATGGGCCCCCTGTAGTGAGCACCACTGCTATGAATTTGTAATACCCTATAGATCCGCCAAAGGGTTTCTTCACAGGGTTAAGCCCACTGAGCAAATAGAATGGATGATGCTTTATTGTCAGTTCCTTGGAACACATGTAAATAAACAATTATAATAAAAGGGAGCAATTCCCCCAACAACACTTCTTTATTGTAATATAATGATATTAGCAGATCTCTTCTCATCCGCTCACTCTCTCTAACTAACTCAAAATCCTCCCCCTCCTCAATCTTCCCATCTCACTGATTTATCAGTGACCTCTGTCAGTAACGACCCTATTACTTAGCTTATTTGCTCCACCATATTTTCATTGGTTTTGGCTTGTTGTTCTTCAGCTCTCTATCGCCCTAACCTGAGGCGATCTAAATTATATTGTTTTATGTCAACAAACCCTATTGCATTATTTTGGAGGTGATCTGATAAAAACCATTATAAACCAATATTGCCCATCCTAAGGCGCTTGAATACTTGAAGCTTCAAAACATCCTTGGCAGATTCTACCCATCGAATCTTTGGCAGAATTCCTCCAATGATCCATCAGTCATAATTGTGGCTTACCATCCAGTCATATATATTTGTGACAGTTAGTAAAGAATGATTGAATATACTATATAAAAATGGTGATGAAAAGAGGGGTAAGTTTTATGAGACAATAATTATTAACATAGCTATTTCTTAAGTTCCAGCTTTATTAGATTTTTTCAAGGTTTATTTTTGCAAAAATAGTCCCTGACTCATGATCAGTCTAAGATAAAAACTTTATGCACAAGAAGGATAGCAAGGCATACCCATTTTCAGATGTTTGTACAATTTACTTTAATTAAGGATAGTTAAGTTTATGCTCTATAAATTACAAGAAAAACAAATATAATAAAAGAAAGTGCATGCGTGCGTTTGTGTGTGCAATGCTCTTCCAAAACTATGGCTTGTAACTGTTTGAGATTTTAGATATAGTTGGACAATAGAGGGTCCATGTGCACTTCAACGCTAGTATTAATTTACTTTTTAAATAAGAAGTGTTATATTTAAGAAATGAAGAATTTTTATGATTTAATGGTAATCAGCATATTGCTACGGTTGAGCAGTTAGATATCTAGTTAAATAAGATAGTTTATATGGGTTTACCAAGTGGTTGGTGGTTTATATTGATTTGATAGATTTAGTTGGTTTTTAGGCTAGTGCTTAGAAGTTTTTGTTGATTTGATAAGCTTGATTACTCCTAAACTTATTGATAGCCATCTACCATTATAAACTAATATATATATTATCATCTGTTAGATTATACCCATAAACAATTCTGGGTAAAATGGGCTATTGAAATGATATAAAATCTAAATAAAAAATTTAACAAAATACCTGTTTTTCAATGATCTGAACAAATTTGCCTCTTAGGCTCATGCTTTAAAAGAATGGATAATAAATTTTTAAAATTTATGAACACAAACAACGCTGAATTATTAATTAATCTTTCATATATGAAGACATAGATAGTAGCATCTTAATTCAAACAAACAAGATCATAAAGAACTAGAAGGTTATAAGTGATTGCAAGTGAAGCTGCAGCTACCTACTAGTTTGTTATAATGGATATTGTAGTTTTTTACTTCAGGCATCTATCTCAGCTATAAAGTCCAAGGGCAAAGTTTAGTATGTGAAATAATGGTCACACAAACATTAAGGACTCATTTATTAGGCTTTATAATCTATATGTTATATCATCCTGTTCTCCTAGATTTTAGAGTCCATCTGAGGCTTCTTCCCTATAATATTTAAAATAGGGGGGAGGGGTGTAAAAGATACGCTGACTACCTATGCATAAATTATGGTGCTATGGGGTTGTTGATGTAAATAAATAGAGGAGATATAAGGAGAGGTGGCCATATATGCTGAATTCTGGGGGACTAAAGCTGTAATAATCATAGATAGATATCTCTCTCACATAAACGTCTACTTTTATATAGTCTGAAAGGTAGCTGGTAGTCTAGGTATTTACTGAACTCAGATTATTCTTTTTTCTGTCAACTCTAGTTAATATACCTTAATATTCCTCCTTCAGGCTACTAACACTAAGAAAAGCCTTGAGCTCATTCCGCCTAGCCATTACCCCTTAAGATCTCTAGAGAGAAAATCATGATAAGTTTTAATTTATTTTTCCTGGATTACTACAAGCACTAAATTCTTTCATAACTATTAATGAAAGCAACTAAGCAAAAAATATATTGCCTATGAATAGATTTGTATCCTTTAGATCTAAAATCCGTTTAGTGAATTTATGGAGAGGTGATCTTCTCAGGCAAACTTAAGAAAATAAGACAACTGAAGGCATGTGGTTTTTTTACAATGATATAAACCTATAGACATGATATATGTGGTTTATAAGTTGAGTCCAATGCAAAGGATACACCAAAATATGAGGCACTAAATACTATACATTAGCACTAGCTTTCAAATTAAGATAGAATTATATATAAATGGAGAAGAGCCTAATTACTATATCAATACATATTATTGATAGCTTATGAGGTCATGTGGGACGAGGAAGTCATGGCGAGATAATTACGTGGTTCTATGAGAAGTTATACTATTTTTATATACTTATAAATTATCTTATAAAAACATTAGTAATACATAGAGGAATAGTAATAAATAACTTCTTCTTTCTAAAAAGTAACTAAGGAAAATGGTATATCTATATTTTATACCTGTTTTTATTGTTCATCCCCTGGTCAGCTTACCTAAAATAAATGAGACTATATCTTTCTTTTATATACTGTCTTGAGTAGTATATAAGGAACTGTTTTGCTATTAGGATAAGATTATTCTTTAGATCTATAGTATTTACCTGAGTTACAATATGTAGTTTGATAATGGGTAAAGTAACTTTTTCTGATAAATTTCTAATTAGCCATCAGATTTAGAATATTGATATGCTTTATTTTCAGATCATTTCAAATACTCTGCAATGTCAGGATTAACATTGATGCTACTAATTTACTTCACTTTTCAATGAGAGCTTGCAATAAAACTTTATTTCTAATTTAATCCTTTGAGATTATATTAGAGTATATCTCTTTGCAAAAAGATTTTTAGGCAGTATTGTATTTCTTATACAAAATTACTTGTTGTAAGTTTGTTAGCCCTTTATTTGAGCAAAAATAGAAAAAAATAGTTTTATATGGATTGATTGTTTTGAAAGAATAATTCTTTAAACTCTTTAAGATTCTCTTAACTCCATATCCTTACATAAATTAATTAAATAAGTTTGATAAGAGGGACGGGAAGAAATAGGGTTGTATTGTCCATATTTTAAGGACATTAAAGGGTGCCGCAAGTCGCTAGCATTGTAGACCATTTTAATTTAGCAATTGCCTACGCTAACCTTAGTTCTAGCGTTGGTGAGCTTACTGACCATATAATCTATAAGCTTACAGACACCTTTTTGCGTTGGACTATTGATCTGAGGATAATGGATATTCGAAAGTACATATAACACCCTGGAATCAAGCACAAGACTTTATAAGAACTCATGAGTAAACTAGAGAAGGTTTTTGTTATCTCTAGCACCATACCTTTGTAATGTAGTGCGCCTGTCACAATTGCTTGGCTGTGAGCACTGAGTGAGCAGCTTTATATAATAATGGTACAAAAACATTGGGAGATGAATCAATTGGTTTTTATGTCTTTTAAAAAACAGTTCATATGCGTGTGTAGATCTTGGGATATGGAACTGGATAAAATTAACCTCATTGTTGTCCAGTACTTTCTAAACAAAGCTCATTTAATGCATCAACGGCCAATATCTACTTTAAGTTTATAAACACTGAGTTTCTCTTAAAGAAGTAACTTTGGCTTTATTCTTGATCAATTTCAATTTCCCATTGAAGTTTTTGCCATATCCTTGATTGCTGGTTGGAGTATATTATCTTTGTTTAAGGTCAAGATCAACTCTTTTGCATTGTAATAGGTCCTTGGGCTTCCTCCACTTAGTTTTAAATAAGCGCGGTCTTATTGAGGTTTTGGAGATGGGTTTGATAGTTTTAACCTATTTCAATCAGTGCATTCCTATAAAAAAGTAGTAATCACCTTGTTGGAAAACTCATTCTTAATATAATTTTATTCTTCCATCGTAGTTGCTTCATTAATTATGACATTTGATATTCTATGCCCCGTTGAATCTGTTCATCATCTTTCCTCAGATTCAAACAAACTGCTCATCCAAACTTCCTAGTTACACAACTTCAAAAAATAAGAGGTTTTGGAACAAGATGTCATCTTTGGAGTTAGTTCCATCCATGCGTTTTAGGGCTGTGACGAAGTTGGCTCTGGTACGCCTTAAGTGCATGCTTAGTTGGTACCCCCCGCTAGGTCAGAGAAGCTCATTTGTGTCTGCATCATCTGAGTGAAAGATTTTTTAAATTCAATTTTTGTGTTCTTTATAAGTAATAAACCATATGTTGCCTTCTCATTTCAGGTTGAAGAGGGTCTCCAGCGCAATAAGGGCTACTTTGAGAATGTACCAAAGTAATGTGCACATTGACAATCAAATCATCATTTCCAAAGTTAGTCTCATAAGTAACACGTGAGCCATGTCTTAGAGCTTTTACAAGATAAAGACAACAAATTTTAAACACCTTTCCTTTGAGGTTATATTGGGCATTCTTACTGTATGCCATTTGCATTGATATGTTAAACAGGATTGCCTACATCCATTTCTTTGACTGCCAGTCCTTTTTCATCATCAAAAATACTCATGTACTAAAAAGGTTTACATTACCTTCAGGGTAAAAAGCCATTTAGGTCTAAATCTTGTTATCTTAATCTTAACTAAGACAGCCTTTTCATTGTTTTATCATATTTTATGCTTTTTGGTATAGTTTAATAAGCTCTTTGATGCTATTGTGACCACATTTTGAACTAATCCTTATCATTGTGATATCCTCAAAAATGCATTTTGGCAGCATGTGTTGGGGTTGATAGTATCCAAGATTTTTGACTTTGCTGCTTCCAAAAGTATGTTGCCACAAAGGTGAAGAGAATCAGGGAGATTGGGTCACCTTGGAAAAAGTTCTGTCAAATTTTAATCTCACCTGTTATCCCATCAGCAATAATAGAATTTATTACAATATCTTATGTTGGATTTTAGGCTTTTTATTTATACTCGCTGGTGCATTTTTCACCTAAATGCCAATGATTTACTGAAGGAGAAGTTATATTCTTTACTGACGAAATATTTGATTCAGGGGGATTTGGGGACCACTTATCATTAAAATTTAATAACTCTTAAATTAAAATAAAGATGGGGTAAATAAATTTTTTCTTTCTTGTTTGCTGCGATAGGGTCAAAAAAGAACCCTATTAATATGTAGTTGCTTATTAATAAACAATCCAAAGCTCAAAGTGCAAAGATTGAGAAATTCATTGAACTTATAAACATCCAAATTAGGAAATATGACGTTTCAACCTATCAGAACTCTCAATTTTTAGTCTGCTTTAACGGAATGGCTGATGGAGGGGCGACACTGTATAGGACAAGTCTGTTAGGTAATGAATAAATACATTTATTCCAATCAATGGGCAGGAAATTATTTGCGCCTTTCAGGACCCCATCAAACTCTATAAAAGGGGGTGATCTCCACCTAGTTGTTTCCAGCAAACTGGAAGTGGTTCAGGGATGAACCTTGGAAAGACTCCCTGATTCCTCCACATGGTTGGGGCAATCTGGCTACTAAAAATCGTGCTATTTGCCCAAGAAGTATGAATAGAAGTGTTACCCCAGTATGAGGGGTTCCACCAAGAATTGGCCAGGGTCTTTTGGCTGATGGTATCATTGTTTGCCCCCAAAACGCTCTTCTCACAATATTGGACTTGTAATTGTCCGACATTATCCCCCTCAAGCGTGGTAGGGGGTGGATAAAAATGCGTAAGAACTGGCCATGAACCTGGGCGATGGCAGCTCCAGAAGCAAGGGATTTGATGGAGTATTTATCCCCTCACTTATATGTGACTACAAATGGGCCTTCCCAGATAGAACTGAGCTTCTCACTTCTAGGGGTAATCTGATTGTGGCAATAGAGAACCAAGTCTGATACTTGGAAGGAAGAAAGAGAGGACCAGCTCTTCTTAGCGGCTTGACCTTCTATAGTGACAGTCTTAGCCAAGTTAGTCATAGCCTCTGCTAGTAGTTGGATGATGTGATGGGCCAACTTTTTCATGAATTATTCAGGGTCAGTCATGTCACAGAAGATTTTTTTTATAAGCTGGCTTTCCCGGTTCTTGCTCATACAACACATGGTAAGGAGATATTTTTAGGATGTGATGGTAACTAATATGATAGGCCATGAGAGCGCTGGGTAGGTAGAGATCCCAGTGGAGAGGGTTTCAATTGGCCATTTTTCGGAGTATAGAGACCAGGGCTCTGTTAACTCTTTCTGAGGCCCCATTTGTGGATGGGTTGTAGGGGGCTGAGAAAATTTATTTGGTTCCCATGGAGGTGGCAAGGAGCTTTATCACTAGGGAGGTAAATTTTTTACTATTGTCACAAAGGAGGACCTGGGGGAAACCATGCCTTGTGGAGCTGTTTTGATGTAAGAAGGTAGCATTGGTTTTTGCAGTCTGAGCGGGGAGAGCAACAGCTTCAACCCAATTGGTAAAATAGTCGATTCCAATCAAGATGTAACGATTTTCCCCAGTAGTCTGAGGGAGAGGACCTTATACATCCAAACATACGGTGTGGAAGGGTTGTTAGGGCGTTGTAGGTTAGTACTGATAACAGGTCTTGAAGCTAGCTTGTTTTTTACAGGTTATACAGGCATCCAGGCTTCAGCTATGGTCTCTATGATGAACTCCCAGTAATATCACTCTTTAACCCACTCATAGCTTTTTTGTACTCTTCCATGGCCCATGATAGTGTGAGTCTCCAGGATCGCAGGTACTCGCTCTGATGGCCGGAGATAGGACAACAAAATACTCCTACTTTGTTATATAACTTTTCACTTTACACTTTGGTGTTGCGGGAGTGCCAAGCTAGCATTTTCTGCACTGGTTCATCTTCATCATCCCATGCGTCAGGAGTCATGAGGAGGTCATGTAGCCTTTCAGCTTCACTATTGCCTAAGTGAAGAACAGGCAACCGCGTCAAACTGTCTACATTCATATGGCGAGTTCCTGCAAGGTGCTCAATGTTCATTTCATAGTTCTGGAGCTTCAGAGCCCAGCGAGCCAGCCGTCCAGTGGGGTCCTTCATATTTTTCAACCACTTCAAAGAGGCGTGGTCAGTAATCACTTTGAACGATGTCCTATACAATAAGGGGTAATAGTGCTTTACAGTGAGTAGGACTTCCATGCACACATTTTCAGTGACGCTGTAATTGCGTTCAGCTTTTTAGAGTATTTTGATAAAGTAGGACATGGGGTGATCGACCCCATTCTCATCAAATTGAGTTAAGATAGCCCCAACGGCGTAGTCAGAGGCATCCATGAACAACAAAAAGGGCTTGCCATAGTCAGGGTGATGGAGGATCGGCCATTGTTGCAATAACTCATTCATGATCTCAAAGGCGGCTTTTTGTTAAGTACCCCAAGGAATGGAGTGTTTTTTGCCAAGAGACGTACTGAAGGCTCACAGTTCTGGGTGAACTTGGGGATGAATTGATGGTAATACCTCATCATGCCCAATAATACCTGTATATCGTGAAGGGTTTTGGGTGCAAGAATTTTAGACATCGCTTCAACTTTACCTTGAAGTGGTTGTATTTCATCTTGTTAGATAGCGTGTCCAAGGAACTACAGTTTCCTCTGAAAGAAGAGGCATTTGGAGGGCTTTAGTTTGATACTAGATGCCTGCAAGCGTTGAAACACCTCCTTTTGATGTGTGAGGTGGTAATTAAAATTCTTAGAAAAAACTTTGATATCATCAAGATTGACGATGATGCAGCTTAATTTTAGATCCTGCAAGATATGCTCCATTGCTCTCTGGAAAGTGGAGGGCGCATTGCACAACCCTTGTGGTAGTCAGGTAGGT
This sequence comes from Massospora cicadina, assembly GCA_022478985.1. Taxonomy (NCBI): domain Eukaryota; kingdom Fungi; phylum Entomophthoromycota; class Entomophthoromycetes; order Entomophthorales; family Entomophthoraceae; genus Massospora; species Massospora cicadina. The sequence goes on along the minus strand of JAKSZP010008640.1, from coordinate 16,864 downwards.
TGGAAGAAACCCTAGCTGCAGATAAGCGCACACTTTTCTTGGTCTTGTGGAGAAAAGTCCATCTGCAAGTATTCGCTAGCCAAGTCCATGGCGGAAAGAATTTGGACCCAGAGAGTTGGGCCAAAGCGTCGTCAATTCGTGGGATTGGGTAGCTGTCCTTATTGGTGAGGTTATTCAGCTTGCGATAGTCCATAACTACCTGGTGCCCACCATTCTTCTTTTTTATGAGCAACAATGGAGATGACCAAGGGCTTTGAGAAGGCATCAGCAGCCCAGCGTCCAGTAAATGTTTAAGCTCCGTCCTCATCTGGAGCTCCTCAACTTTTGATTTCTGATAAGGCTTGGATCGAATAAGCTTGGCATCGCCAACATCAATGGTGTGGCACCAGCCCTTAATATGCCCATAGTCAGTAACGGAATTGGAGAAAATGTCACTATATGACTCCAATAAGGAATGAACTTTATTAAGCTCAGCGGGAGTTAGATTATCTGAAATTTGATCGTTGGGCAAAGCGCAAATCATTTGGTCAGTGGGTATTATCATATCCAGCATAGACCCAATATAATGGACTTGATGAATGTCCTCAATTGGAATTAACAGGGCTTTTCCAACCACTTGATGCTTCTTCACTACTATGTCCATGTTAGTAAAATTCTCCAGCTGAAGATTAATAGGTCTCTGGTAGGCAGGGTCTAGGATACCTGGCAATACCCAAGATTCCAAAGAGCTTATTCCATCAATGCTTGTTAAGTGCAGAAGGCATTTGTGGGAGATTTTCATAGCAATATAAGTGTATATAACCTTCTGTTCACACGCTTTGACTACTACCTCCTCTGACGTATACAATGGAATGCCCTCTGAAGCATCCACAGAGTCAGGCAGCTTTTTTGTGTTTCTGCCCAATGTGATATAAGTAAGATTGAGGGCGGATGAAGGATATCCAACTATGCATGAATATTACTTCTTCTTAGGTTCATCATTTGTAAAGATTAGGGGAACTTTGTAATTTAAAAGGGAGAGAAATCCCTGTTGCATATTAATAAAATCCGTCATACTCAATTATGAATTAAGTGCCAATAAGTAAGCCTTATGCGTTATTGGTTAATGCCACAGCGGGGGAAGCCAGTAGGAGTTTCCCAATCTATATAGGTAAAGAAGAGTAGGCTACAATAGCTTGCATACTGTTAGGCCCTGCAGTTTCAAACTCTTGTGAATAGTCCAGGTAAGGCGCCAACTTAAAATTGCTGAAGAGCTTTGAAGAGACCACGTCCACTGGAGCACCCATATCAAGGATGGCTAGAACTCACACCTTATTGATGACTACCTCTACCTTGGTTATCGTGTTACCAAAAGTAGGGGGGAGGGCGTGGACCTCCTTCAAATGGAGATTGGAAGCAAGGCATTGAGCTATCGCAGGGTAGTGATCTTTGATATATTGGAGGGTATGAACCTGCTGAGTGGATTGGATTACTGTCTCAATCAACTGGTCCGCATCATTAGCGGTATCAATCACCTCTGAAAACCTCAACAATTGTTGAAGATAGGTTCGTTGTGGTATCATGACTATATCAATTCTCTCAGGCCTCAACCTATCCAAAACCTGCACTTCCATTGGTGCTCCAAAAACATAATAGCTTGCGTCTTCCCCTCCCCCTTTGAATCGTCATCAGAGGGATTGTCAATGCTCCTCAACGAGTTACTAAGAGGGGATTAATAGACTGGCTTAATCTCCTCACAGGGGAGGGCTTTATCGCTCTCATCTACCCTTTTGACTTTTGAAGAGAGCATCGTAGCTGTACCAACCTTTAAGGGAGGCGTTGGAAGTGTAATGGCTTCAATTTTGCCTTAGAAGCGACCGGCTTGGGTTTCCCCATAACTGCAGATTTTGAACTAGGGCAGCTAAAGTTGAGGCGGAGGGGGATTGAGGCAGCGATTTATCCTGATGTGGTACTTTTTTCATCTTAGTAGACTTTCAGCAAGAGAGGGACCAGGCAAAGTGATAGCTGACTTCACCGGCTAAGCTGTTGAACCTGAAGCTAAAGGGGAGTGCTGCACCCTAACTGCCAATATTTCTGATTATCCCCACATGGTGGAGGAGTATTTGTTCGCTGCCACTCCGCAGAAGCTGGTTTCCAGAGGGATACAGTCATAGAAGAGGCTGGAGGGGTCAGAATTGATTCTTGCTTTAGAGCTTTTTTCAGAAGTTCAGGTTCATAAAAGTCAGCCACTGCTAGTAGTGCCTCTTTGATATCCCATACCTTTTTGAAGGTGTTCTTAACTGTAAAGATATGCATTGCTAAAGAGGGATAAGACGCCAAGATGGCCATGATAGCAGCAATAGCATCATCTAAGGAAAGCATTTTGGCCAGCAACAGAGGTTGAGCTTTACTATAAACGCGCTCAACAAAAGAGGTGATCGATTCTCCATCTTGCAGGCTAAGGCTCATAAAGGCCTGTTTTTACCATTGCAAACTCTGCATAAAACCGAACTCATCAATCAATGCTGTTTAACCTCTTTCCAGGTGGTAAGTGTGGCCATTGAGTAACCATGATCTCCTGAGCCATTTGACTTAAGCAGGTAAGGATAAACTTATTTTTTGAAGGTCAGTCGCTCCTTCCATTGCAGATTTGTAAATATAAAGGAAGGAGGCGATACTGCCCTCACCCAGTGTAAACTTTTTTAAAAAAGGTTTAAGAAGTTTAGGGGAGGGCCCATAAGGGCCTTTTGGAGAGTGCTGCTCAAGCCTTTTGAGGCGAGCCAACGCACTGGCTAGTTGGTTCTCTAAAGCAGCTAGCCTTGGATCAGGAATACTTGTCATTGTTAAGCAGGTTTTAGTGGTATATAGGGGCCCCTGTAGTGAGCACCACTTGTTGGATTTTTCGCGTTGGGGAAGTTCGCTGGTGCTTATATATTTAAAATCCAACAATAAGGGGTTGAACCACTGAAAATAATAAATATAATAAAGCTTTATTAAACTATAAAGTTAGGGGTATTCTTATAGTTTTATTAGGCAACGCCCAGGGATATGAGAAAAACCGACCCCCTCAATATATGACCGTTCAGTATATAATTGAATCAAGGGTTGAAGGAAATTCATTGGTAAGTTCAGATCAACTTAGTACAGTCCAAATAGGGAAATATGCAAATTCAGCCTTTTAAAGCTAAAAACTTTCTTCACTTTTTGCTGAATGACTAATGGGGAGTTAATTTTTGGCATTATGTACCCATGGGGTAACAATTTAATAAATTGTAGTCAATCCCCTTTAGAGAAAATTATTGCACCTTGGGGGACCCCTGACAAGCCTATAAAAGGGGTGGGCCCCGCTTCAGTGCTGGCTATGAACTAGTCGGGACATGGGGAGAAGCCTTCAATGGACTCTCCAGGTTTTCTCGCAGGGTCAGGGAACTTTTGACTTCCTGACTTGGTGCTTTTTGCCTAGTTAGTATTTGTAAAAGTGTTACCCCCAATTTGCGGGGTTCCACTGAGAATTGGCCGGGTCTTTTGGCCAATTCATCATTATTATTATTTAAATCATTATTATCATTATCATGGACTAGTAAATATCCAACATTTCACCTGTTTTGCCAAATTTGACCCTCAACATTCTTATCTTGATTTCGAGAGGGCAAATGTCTGACAGTGATATTTAGTTGCCAATTATTTAATCATCTTCCTATAATATATCAAGTCTTATGGATGTCTATTACCCCGCATAATGGTTTGCGTTTTGGGTGTTTACCCACACTGGTTGGCAAGCTAGTCTCAACTTTATTAGTCAGCTTCATGACATTTTTGATCAACCATTAATTACCACCATCTCCACCCTTCTGTTACAAGTGGTGAAGTCATGGTATCATTATACAACATGAACCTGTAATTGGCGCTTAATTCTTCTCTGTTTATAAGCCCAGTTGGTGTAATTGTTGGGTGCTTCTGCATGGTGGTGGAGGAGTTCCTGACCCAGTGTTTCCTCTCGCAGGATCCAGTTCCAGCCTCATCCCACCACAGGGGCGGATATATCTGTCCCTTCCATGAAAATTGTGAACCATGTTTTGGACGCCTTTGATGAGTTGTATGTGCAGTGTTGTGAAATTGATATGATTGGACAATAAGTCACCTATCCAGCGGATTGTAGTTATGAGTTGAGGTGAGCCTTGAGATGGAGCAATAGATCATGTCAATGCTAAGAAGAGTGATCAAAGAAATAATATATTTTGGCATAATGAGGGTATTCCTCCAAAGCCTTGGTGATAGAACGAATCCCCTGAAATTATAGCAAATAGAGATCTACTAAGCAGAAGGGTTGAAACCTGACAATGAATACTAAGGATTAAATGTTTTCATGGGAACAGGAGGAGGAGTTTTTTTGGGAAGAGTAAAAGAGTAGGGACGGATTAACAGAAGTAGTTTTTAAGATGACTATTAAATAAAGTGGTATTGTCTGATAATAGCTCCTTATTTTAAGTGCTTGATAATTATAATTTATTGAGAATCAGCGATTTTAAAATTGCTTATCCATTGCTCAGTGGGTTCTCACCTGTGCAACTAACTCAGCGGAATTAGTCATAACCGCCAAAAGTTAGCATGCAGTTTGGGTAATATGGGTGTTTCATCTTCCCTGATGGATGCGCAGTGGAGTGTGGCTCTTTTGGATGCAGTAGAAGGGGATGCTCATCATTGGATGTGCAGGATTTTTTACTCAGATAACCAAGAAAAATCTCTACTCCTTGAAATATGTTGGCTTCATCAGTGGCTCAGGCGCTGGTGTGAGATTGGCTCACCTGCTACAATTCTTTATGCTTGGCGCAATGGCGTCATATCTGGCTTTGTTCGTTGAGGCTTTCTGTGGCCAGGCTCATAAATTCATGCTTCCAGTTGGATGTTTTAATTGCGGTATTTTGTGCCGCCTTATATTTATTTACCGCCAATCAATATGCCTAGGACACTCAGTTAGTTCATTAGACCAGAGTTATGGGATGGATACCTCCATCAGTGCCACACTCCATCATGCATTGGGTGGAGTGGTAGGTTTGGTGAACAGATCACTCACTGAAATGGTTTTTAGTGTGTTTAATACCAAGTTGACATGCCCTTTGTCTCTCACCCAGCGGGCTGGTAGGGTCAGGCTTCTGGGTGGTGTATTGGCTCCAGAAGATGCTTCAGTCTCTTTCTCCCATTTTTCTCCTTTCCTTGCCCTGGTGCCAGTTAGTGAGGAAGTTCCTGTGAAGGAACTGGTGCCCCTAAATCCTCTGGTGCCCATGCTGTTGGTGTCCCAGCGCAAAGAATTTGAGAAGGCTCTTCCCATGAAAGGTTCCATTCCTCTCTCAATCCCAGTGTTGAAGTTTTGGCCTACTTCAGATGGGCTGGTTCTTCTTTGGAGATAAGTCGGAGTTTTGATCGCCTATTGTATGAAGACAATAGACCATACGGTGACAATAGTCAAGATATAAAATCCTTGGAAATGACACTTAGAGGCTGTATTCATCTGTCGTTTACTTGTACAATGACTCGCTGCCCTGATCCTTCTTATCCCAAGTAATTCCACTTCTTTAATACAACAAAAAAGTATTAAATACAAAAAGCTTGTATATTAAACTATTAATTTGTAGTTATAGAAAGATTGTTTCTTATTTGTATGAACTTGGGGATAATTTATAGTGTTTGATGTTAACCACATCTCACCCATGACGCCTCATTTCTCATTGGCACTTAGACAGTGGAACACAATACATTCATCTGAGGGTCTACAATCTATGAAAATCTGGGGTAACTCCACACAGCCTCAGGGTCAGTGTCAAACTGACAGTTATCTCAATATAGCGTTTCCTCTAGCACGTCTAAAAATAGCTAAACCGTCGCTCCTCTCTAGCAAACAATAGCACATACCAAGGTGATTCATATCAGTAATTAGTAATTAATTTAATTAAATTCTTGATTGGCATTATAAAATAATTTTGACATAAACCAACAAAGCCCACGAGCTCAGGTCATTAAATCAACTATTATTAAGTACAACTTAACCATTAAAGCCCCTGTAAAATGTCATCTAGTCAAATATTATAAAATGAACTGCTAGGTTGCAGATCACAAGTTTCAGATATACTTGGGATATTTTTTTCCATAATCACTGATAATTTTGATATGATACATAATAAATTAGCATTAGCTAATATTATTATTTCCGCTATCAAATTACCCAACAATTTAGGTACAGTCAACCCTTTAACACCCAGTTTCATGAATGACTCAGAAATCTATAACCACTCAGCCAGTAGTGTCCCATGTGTGGCTAATAAACAGGATTTTACCTATTTTTTGTTGCCTCTAGAAATTCGTTTGGGTATGCACAGGGTGTCAATTGAGGCATTTGTGGATATGGGAATAGCAGGGAACTTCATAAGTATAAAAATGGCGCTGGATCTAAACTTGGACCTGTAAGTGGGGGAGTCAGTGCTGGGAGCATTTTTCACTCCAATGGTGTCATAAAAAATATGGTGACCAGTTTATTGGTGCATCAGTTCTTTTTTTGTGATAAGTTTGCCACAGTGCAAGTTCTGCTCTTCCCAATTATCCTTGTGGTGGGGTGGTAGAGTTGGCAGAAGGTTAACTCAACCTAAACTCGAATGTACTTTCAATCACTGACCCAGTTGTGGGAGGAGTTTGTCTTTATCAATATGCTTGTAACAGATATGGGTGGGTTCCATCATGTCACTTCTTACCACTAACTGTCTTTTGCCAGATTTTCCCCTAGAGTTGGTAGCATATTAAGAATTTTTGATCTGTAAAAAACTAATCACCTTCCGCCACACTCTGAGTATGACCTGGCATGCCTTTGATGGTAGCTGTGATCAACTGTTGGGATGTAAACGTGTTAAGAGAAAACTGTCCTCTGAATGTGGGTGGTTTAGCATCTACAACAGTAAGCACAAGCTACTCAGCTGCGCCTCATTAATAGTAGGTGGGGGGATGGGGAGAAGTCCTTATTCTTTTGGAGTTACTGTTTTAGCACTTGGGGTTGAGCCTGCACCTGAAAGTTCCCTTTCCATTAAATGCAATAAATGGGACGCTTGGATAGCTTCAACTTTGCAATAACAGTAACTGTGAAGTTTAAATTAAATTATAAAAAATAAACAGGTAAATAAGATCTTTTCAGGGAAATATCTTTATTAATAATAAGATTTAACAATAACCCAAAACCCTACCATAGTAAGGGTTCTGGGTTTTTTAAGGTATACTGATGAGAAGGGAGGTTTGGATCATTAAAAATAACCCAATTGGAAGTCATTATCTTCAATGGGTTCGCTTATGGATTTTATCCGTCTATTTTGATAATAGGAAACAGTGCAGTTTAAATGGCTTAGCAAGTTTTCTCTCATTCCAAGCATCAAGTTTTGCTTTTCTGTTACCCAAGATCACCTAGATAGAATTCTTCGGCTCAGATTTAGCACCCAAGGTCTAAACTTAGGAGGATTTGTTAGGTAAAGTTTTCACACCAGGGTTACCCCTGATAATAATTTAACAAAATGAGGGAGCCTCTGTAGGAGACCTCTGGTTGATAAGGGTTTAGCCCCTACAACTATCATATGAATAGATGTTCTAAAATCAATACAAAACTAGTTAATTTTCTGTAAATAGTGTTGTGTTGATTCTGAAATGATAGTTGGAGTAGCTTGGAGAGTTACATATGAGTGAAGGAAGCAAACAAGGTGAAACAGCTGCTACCCATCTCACATCCAGGTTATGCCCTAGATCAGAGAGATGGGTAAGGGAGAAAGCCTTATGAGTTGCCCTCTTTTAGTTCTAAATGGATTTAAGGTTATATCCAGATTTATAGCTGGGTCCTGGAACCTTACATCAACATCAACTGTCTGTTGTATCCCTAAATGGTGCAGGAGGACAAGGCGTTGGAAGTGTGCTTAAACTATATGCTTAAAAAAGGATTGGTGTTCATGAAAACTTCTCCCATAGCATCTCCCATAGTTCTCACTAAGAAGGCTGACAGAATGTTGCGCCCCTGTGTCAACTATGGGCATTTGAATAATATAATAATTCATGACCCCTATCCTCTCCCCCTTGAACAGATTATTAGCCTGCAATAGCAAAATCCTAAGTGTTTTCAGGGCTTAATCCTGTGAACGCGTTCAAACAGATTTGGATGGCTGAAGGCCAAGAGTGGCTTATGGCGATTCAGACTAGAAGGGGAATATTCCAAATCTGTGTTAAGGTGTTCACTCTGAAAAGATTCCCCAGTTATGTTCCAGTATATGATCAATAATGTTCTCAGTGACCTCAGGTTCACCTGTTTGGTGGAGAATATTGATGATACCTCATGCACTCCCCCACCCCACAAGCAGCATGAGAAGGACCTGGAGGCAGTGTTGGATGCGTTGCACGAGGAAGAACTTTAAATAAAGCCCTCCAAGTGTGAGTTTTTTAGGAGGAGGTTACCTTATTGGGTACCTGGTCCTTAAGGGTGGTTACGCCGTTACCTTTAGAATTCTCAATTCGATTCTTTAGTGTCCCACTTCTATAACCCAGAAGAAATTGTGGAGCTTATATAGCATAATCATCTTTTTAAGTATTTTTACGCCTTCTCCTATATGGCCGCACTGCTGCATTCCTTGACAGGAAAGAATGTTCCGTTCAGATAGATGGAGGTTTGCCATGGGCATTTAATGCCATCAAAGAGGAGTTTTAGCGCCTCCTATCCTCAAACATATGGACCCCACCAAGCTGTTTATTGTAACATGTGATGCCTCATCAGACGCTGTAGGTAGTACTGTTACAATCGCACGTCAGCTTGGAACATCAGGGCACTTACAATTTGTGAAATTTCACTTTGTCTAAACAAAACTGGGCCACCTATTATACGTAGTTGGCCGCCATGGTGTGGTCACTTCCCATTAGAGGTACCTTCTTCAACACGCGTGACATAAGGTAACCCTGCAGTTGTATCATCAGGCCTGATGTATCATCTGAAACTGCAGAAGCTGGTGCATTGCCGGGCCTGGACGTATCACGTCCTCTGCAGTTTTAACCTTAAATACAAATTTGTGAAAGGGGCTTTGTGTACAAACCAATTTGTTAATTCAAAATCCTGCATTGAATCTAAAGAGGCAAAGAGAAGAAGTAAACATGGTAATTCCGCCAGACCAAATCTTAATTATAGTTTCTCTTGCAATTTCAATGGCATATTAAGCCCCAGATGTGCCTCTTGTTTCTCAGGTATCAGCGGGTCAAATGTCTGCTTAGAGGGGCTGAGCTGTTGGACCAACTAGTATTTCCAATGCATAAGCAAATCCGTTGTTTGTTGGAAGAGGGGTTTATTTGGTTTAGTTCAAGAATGTGTGGTTCTAACACAACTCTGTGATGAAGTCATTCAGGCTCGCCATGACCCCCTCATCCGTTGGCCACCCATGTAATAATAAAATGCCTTGATTTGGTAAAATGGACGTACAACTGGTCAGAAATCTCTAGGGTATCCCCAGAGTGGATCACTAATTGCGTGATGTGCACATAGGCTAAATTGGATAGATCTATTAAAAATGATTTTCTCCATCCCTTGAAGCAGGCAGGAATGCGTGGACCTCAGTGGCTTTCAATTGTAATGTTGAGCTTCCCAGCTCCAAGGGGTTTGCCGTATTTATGGTGGTCATAGACCACTTCACAAAGTTTTTACTCTTTATCTCTTGTTCATCAGCCATCATTTCCAAGGATATGGCCTAGCTCTTTGTGCAGCATGTGTTCTTGATGTTCAGCTTGTCTCAGGAGATTGTGAGTGACTGAGGGCCACAGTTTTTTGGCGCAATATTAACTGAACTCCTGGCTATCTTGAAGATTAATCTGTGCCACTCACCGCATACCATCCTCAGTCTGACAGTCAAAATGGATCAGGTTTGTGAAAATTGGTGTAGTGGCGTCATATTTTACAGCACAGGTTTAACACCAAATACAAAGTACTGTATGAGGACAGCAACCTTGAACAAAAACGTTAATAGATAAAAACCCTTATATTCAGAAATAGAGGATTTATTTAAATTAACAGAGGAGCACACTGTAGTAGCGAATATTGCCAGTGGACCAGGCTTTATGATAAATTCTTTATAGATTGGCTCTCTTAGATTCTCCAAGAAAAGATCCCTTCCTATTGACAATCCTCTTCAGATACACATTATCTACCAGAAGTCTCATTGGTACTTTTATATGGTTACTAAGCAGCACCTCATAATGGCAGACTAAAATTTTACTATCCAAATTGGGTTGTAAGATGATTAACTAAGGTCAAGTTTTTTCATATAGAGATGCAACATCCTTGATGAAGTCAAATTACCGGCTAACTGCCATAGTAAATATAGGACCCTATTACCAAAGGTTTTACACCGGTTTGGGGGCAGCGTAGGATAGCATGCTAAAAATATAATATGAGGTGATATAAAGGTTGAGGCACAACGTCAGAAGCCAAGAAATATAGGGAATGAATGATGCTCCAGTGGGGCTTCAGTGATTTGTTAATAGACAATTAATACTTTAGGCCACTATATAAATATGAGGCCACGTGGCTTAATGATTAGTATTATGGTCAAATCTGTTATCTAGTTATTAGTTACAATATGACAATATATATAGAGATATAGTATCCTGATCATTGTTCAAATATGATACAACATTTTCCCCCGTTTGACCAAACATTGGATAACAATTATGTGTGGGGATCAACTAATTCATTGTGAACCTGAGGCTATTGGCCTAAAACTCTGCTGATATTTATTAAGAACTTTTAATGCACTCAGTTAATAAGGTGACCTTTAACAAGATCCTTCAGAGTGTAGGCATCTGTAGATGTTTTTAATAATCACATAAGGGCCCTTCCAGATGTGCTCCAACTTACTAGTTGATACAAATCCATGGTTATCATAATACATAACGAGTTCCCCTACAGTAAAGTGGGGTAGCAGCCACCAGTCTGCTTTATCTCACTCACAAGATCTTTTTTTGCCAGCACATTGCAATAGGCCGCACCTTGTAGTTGGTTAAAGTATGCACCAGTGTCTCCAAATAAAAAATGGGAGCCATGGCTTCATAAATGACACAAGAGTATAAAATTGGAGGAAGCTCTGGTTGCTTGTCATAAACTAATGCAAATGGTGAATGCCTCATGGCTGAGTGATAAGAGATATTCTAAGTAAAAATGGCGGAAGGCAAAAAGTGGAGCCAGCTGGATGTCCTCACCATAATTATCTCATACAAAATCCCAACTATAGTTTATTCACTTGTTTGATGGTCCCTTTGGTCTCAGGGCAGTAAGGTGTAGAAAATAAACATTAATTTGTTAATCTTGGAAATGATCTGAGATGGGAAATAGGTCCCATTATCCATCAGCAGAAACTGAGGTCATCTATGCTGTGAAATAAATATCTTTAAATAAGACTTAGTCATTGTCATGGCGCCTAAATCCCAAACTGGTTTGGCCCACCCATTTGGTGAGGCGATTTATTGCCACAATTATATATTTATATATTGACCCAAAGTGTTTACCAGAGGGTCTAAAACGTTGATAGAAACTGATATGCCAAGCAAAGTTAGGTTTTACCAATTAATATGAGGTGGCTTTCTGGTAGGTCCCATCTACTTGACATTCCTTACAACAACGGAAGGTTCATGAACGTCAAAGTTCATAGATTCCCAATAATTATGCTGTTTCAATAAACTCAAACGTTTTCTTATAACCCCGTGCCTTGTCACCTAGTGGGACCTAATATATCAATCCGCTCTATTGGCTGAAGCATCCAAAATCATTGATCATTGCTGATCTTATAAAGCTTACCATTTTAACAAGCGTAGTCATCCTTAATTTTTATAAGGAGCGCTGAAATTCACTGGTTCGTAGGCATAGATTTGGGTTAGTTTTTTGTCAAATAATCTATCAGCCACGTCAGCCACTAAGACCAACATGGGCAGTCTAGATAAGCCGGTCAGCATTTTGATGCTCGATGGTGGGTCAATGCTAATTTTAAAAACATAAGCCTGAAATTATAAAGCCAAATGGCAGTTGACCTACAGCTTCTTTCATATTAGCTTAAAAAAAGAAGGCGTGACCAGTTACTAAAGTGAAATGTATTCCATGAATGTGAACTTAGAATTGTTTACAAAGCGTAGATGACCTTCAGGTACTCCTTTATTTTTACTGTATAATTTCGTTCATAAAAATCTAGCGTCTGACTGCAATAAGCAGCTGGATGTTTATTTCTGTCAGAACTGAGTTGAGATAACACCCCCTGATGACGGTGAGAGAAATACTATTTTAATAATAAACAGCGTATCAAAATTATGGTTCATTACAGTGGCGCTTGGGCAAAATCAAGAATGAGATTATTAAAGGCTAGCTGACAGTTCCCAGTCCACTCAAAAGGATACCACGTTCTTGAGGAGGTAAAATATTGCCTCACCTATCTTATTAAAGTTTTTTTACAAACCAGTGACATTAGCTAATCATTCTGAGAAAAGGTTGAACGTCGTGCTTACATCTCAGTCATGCCAAGCATTCAATTGCTTTTTTTTCAGATGGGGCTGCAGGCCATGTTTGTCAATGACAAAACCTAAATATTCCAGCTTCTCATGGAAAAAAATACATTTATGAGGCTTGATCTTAAGATTGGTCTTAGCAAGCCAGCGGAAAACTTCTTCCAGGTGTTACAGACAATCCTTGAATCTACTGGAAAAAACGTTGATATGATATAAATAAATATAGGACGCAGGAAATTTTTAAATCGCCAAGAATGCTATCCAAAGCCCTTTGAAAGGTCGTGGGGGCATTGCACAATCCCTGTGACATCCTAGTGGGTTGTTAGAGGCCCTGGGCTGTAATCATAGCGCATTTTTCCTGCTCTTCCTTGGGCAGCTCTATCTTCCAATAACCAGAATCAGATCCATAGCAGAAAAATATTGCGCTCCTCCCAAGCAATCTAGCGCATCATCAATCTATGGTAAAGGAAAAGTCCTTTTCTAGTAATACTATTAATCTTCTGATAATCTATTACCACATGTTTAGAACAATCTTTTTTCTTAATAATCATCACTGGGAAGGCCCAAGGACTATTTGAGGGCACTAACATCCCATGCTTTACAAGATGAGTAATTTCAGCATTGACAACTTCATCTGAAACCTTGGAACGCCTTATTGAATGAAGTCATATCAGAAGTTGATTACCAGTATTGATGCGGCGTAGCACCTCTTGTGCACAACCCAAATCGCAGTTATATTTTGTAAAATAACACTTTATTTTTTAAAAAGAGAAGGCGCTTGGATTTTCTCCAGCTCAGTTAACCCAGAAAGGCTTTCTTGTGGAATTAAAGAGAAAATAAATTACTTGGTACTATTGATAAGCCCTAGTTTGTCAAAGTCACCAAGCTCATAAACGTTCTGAACTCCTTTAACTGGAAGCAGGTGTACAAACGCAGCCAGTTTATGTTGCTGGATCTGAATAGGGTACACATATAGATTAGCTAGAAGTACTTTAATTTTTCCACAATTATGAAAATAACCCAGGCGCGGTGAATGGTTCTAATTTAGAATGACAAAACGGCGCAAATATTTCGCCATAGACCCAGAGGGAATTTTCAAATCAAATTCAGTCACCACAATGACTTGGTGTCCTGCCAGATTAGTCAAGCTATGATTAGTTCATAGCGGAATACCCATATATTCCAAGTTCTGGTTAGGTAAGTAATGGGTACAGCCACTCATCTCGCTGGTAACCAAATGGCACTATGCCATCCTCAAAAGCAGGGTAACTATTTCCTGATTTTTAAGCGCGGGGGTCTCATCTTTCCAGTTATAAAATAGCAGAAGAGTTTTCCCCATTATCTCTATTGTTTTCTATAAATTCAGCCTTGACTCCATAAGTTCTCATAAATAAGGTTCCAAGGAAAAGTCATATGATTGGTTTTAAAAACAATTGTGGGAGAAGATAGTACTAAGGAACCAAACCACAGTGAAAGAAAGCACTGTAGGATCCTTCTGATGTAGTGGTATGGGGCCCTCCATAACATATAAATTCAAATAATTTAGTTCTTGCACAAGGCCCAGTCTCTTAATTAGCTTTTTAGACACATTATTAACCAGTGACCCATTGTCCATAATAGCTCTGACTTTGAGCTATTTACTTTAATATCAATGTAGGTGCACTCAGAAAAGTAAATATCTGAAGCATTAATTGTTTAAACCTTTAAGGTGTCCGCTTGATCCATAAAATCTGAATCATTTCGCATACTTGAGGGCAGATTCCTTTAAACCCTATGTTGTTATTAGCACTTGAATCCCATGAAGTTTGGGGATATCACCAGATAAAGCGAAAGCTCTAGTTTCTCTAACTATTAAGGATAAGGCGTCAATACTATTTCTGGCACCCACTTGCCTTTGCTTTCCTCACAGGAGCGACTAGTCTCAATTATCAATTCATCAAATTGGACTCACTGATCTGTCAGAAACGACACATTGTTTATGACTTTCTTCTGGATGGTAGGTGAAGTTATAGCTTTTTCCATACCTGGGATTTTTTGGATGGGGAGAAGGAATAAAATTCCTGTTCTACACCGCCACGTTTTTTATGAGTCTTTTTCATGCAACGGTTTCACTAATTGAACCTTGGGTCCAAAACTTAATTTTGGATAATAATTTGCGTAATGCACTAAGTTCTTATAATAGCATGTGATCTGATTAAGTCCAGAACAATTTAAAACAAATGCCAGAGTCCCAAGATAATTTTGACTTCAGGGAGATGGCCCAGGGTTGTGGATTGTGAGGCTCCTGCAAACTTTGGTTTGGCGCCTCAAAATTGATGGCACATTGATGGATATAATTCAATATATGGATTATGTTGTTATCCTCGTTCACTACTGGCATCATAACCCTATACAATTCCATGTAGGGCTCACCGGTGTCGTGGAGGGCGATCTGTGCATCAAAGTTATTTATAACAAGAACCCTAAATAGCATATCCGCCTCAAAATAAAACCGTTTATCAAACGTTTGAGTAGTTTCATCTCTTTTAAGCAAGATATTCAAAAATTTTATCTTCTGAGAGGTCATCCTTTTGCCTCTGCCTAACTCTTTGATAAGAAGATCCTTGGCGTTAAAGTAAGCTATGACAGCCTTATTTATTTTAGCATAACCAACTTCTGACTTTCTGAGTCTAACAAGTTAATTACCACTTCCTACTTAGAGGTCTCAGGTGCTCTGGACATAGTAAAATCAAATAAATCCAGGAAATTGTGCACATTCGCCTTCTTGCTAAACTTTTGTAAATTGAAAGAGTTGACCAAGAATTGCTTTTCATGGCTGTAGGGCCAAGAGGCCTGCGGTGACACTATATGCCTACCTAAATTATAAATACAAGGAGGTGTAGTGCTTTGGCATTAATCTGCTGCATCATCTGAGTGCCAGGAAGCACTGACAACAATGATAAAAGGAGCAATATCCTGCTCTATTGTCAGGGTTTCCAGAGCTTCTTGACCCAGTCTGCTGCAAATATCATGCTGAATATCCAATTTAAATTGGTTTGGCATTTCAGAAAAAATGTGGCATTACTCCTGCAACATGATTTCCATATTAGCTATCATTTGGTTTTTGGCCTGAAAGTCCGCTTTCAGGGCACAGTTTTCACATGCTAGAGACTTTATAGTTTGTCCCTGCGTTTTAAGTTCCTCACATAAGGAGTCAAGCTCCTGTTACAAATTGATGACGGAGTGAACAGCTCCATCCATAACTTTTACTAAATCTTTAACTTGTTGATCATGACATAGTAGGTTAAAAGAGCAGACCAACGTGAGTTTTCATGTCAGTCAGATCTGAAAAATCTAAGTAGAATAGTTTGTAAAGGCCTCATGACCAGCCACTGCTTCTTCAGAGTTGCGCTATCTCCGCAGTGGAGGAGTAGAAACTAGAATTTTGGAATTTATATGAATAATTTATGACATGGGAGGACAAGGTGAAGCCCCCTGTAGTGAGCACCACATGTTAAAATTGGTGTAGTGGCGTCATATCTCACAGCACAGGTTTAACACCAAATATAAGGTACTGTATGAGGACAGCAACCTTGACCAAAAACTTTAATAGATAAAAACCCTTATATTCAGAAATGGGGTTTTTATTTAAACAAATAGAGTAGCACACTGTAGTAGCGAATATTGCCAGTGAACAAGGCTTGATGATAAATTCTTTATAGATTGGCTCTCTTAGCTTCTCCAGGAAAATATCCCCTTCCTATTAAAATCCTCTTCAGAAACACATTCTCTACCAGAGATCTCATTAGTACTTTTATATGGTTACTAAGCAGCACCTCTGAATGACAGAATAAGATTGTACTATAAAAATTAGGTTGTAAAAATGAATAACTAAGGTCAAGGCATTTCTATATAGAGATGAAACATGCTTGATGCAGTCAAATTACCAACTAACCACCATAGTAGATATAGGACCCTATTACCAATGGTTTTTGCCGGCATGAGGGCATAATAAAATAGCATCTTAAAATAAAACAGGGGGTGATATAAAGGTTGAAGCCACAACGTTGGAAGTTAATAAATGTAGGGAATGAGAGATGCGTCTATGGGGTTTAAAATATTTGATTACTAAACAATTAATATTTCAAGCCACTACATAAGAATGCTGAGAGGAGTGATAGCATAGCGGGGTGGTTCCTGCTCCACTCTGAGCTAGTTTTGATTGAAACAGGTTTGAAACCAGCACAGGGCAAAAAACTCTGCATGGTATATTTGTCCCAAGGTCAACCTGCCTCATTTACTTTACATATGAATACTGAGGCCGCTTGGTGTGGTAACTACTATTCTGATCAAATCGCCA
>JAKSZP010008639.1:0-34234 GCA_022478985.1 Massospora cicadina | reverse complement strand
TAAAAAAAGGCTCTGAAGAGGGTGGCTGTCCCCTCATCCCCAGGGCAACTCATCCACATGGTAGACGAGTGCTGGGTAACAGCTCTCCCCCTTCAGATCCCTCCCCTAGTTCCCACATTCACCTCCCCCAAACTTGTATACCTGATCAGGGAAATTTGCACCAAAATCGCTGAAATGAAGTTGATCAGTCTGAAAACTAGTGGAAATGAGCCTGATGGTTGGAATCCACATAGCCAAAAAGGAATGAAGATAGATTTATCAGCTGGAATCACCAACAGTTTTGATTTGGCCAACACCACGATTGTCAAAATTAACTCCCTCCCAAAATTGTTGGAGATGATCCCAACATGCAGGTAGCATCGGACACCATCAATGATAGTTCAAAGCTCCCTTCTAATTGGTCATTATGGTCAACACAATGATTTTGACCAAACAAATTGCTCTCAAAGCAACTGAGTGCAGGTGGGTTGGGCATCCTGAACCTGTTCCCAACCAAATTGGGACCACCCCTACATGGGGTGGCCTTGGGGGATTCCCATTGCTTGTCAGGCTAGATGCCATCACGCCAACCACCAGTCAAACCAACAGTGACTCAGCCTGCCACCAATTCCTTCAATGTCAGTTCCCAGTGAGCTTATCTGCCCCCATTCCCAAATAATTCACCAGTTAGGTCAAACTTGAGGGACTTGATCCCAGCTTGTTTCCTCATCAATTGACCACTATTTAATCAATAGCATCACACTGAGAAAATTGTTGGT
Organism: Massospora cicadina; assembly: GCA_022478985.1. Taxonomy (NCBI): domain Eukaryota; kingdom Fungi; phylum Entomophthoromycota; class Entomophthoromycetes; order Entomophthorales; family Entomophthoraceae; genus Massospora; species Massospora cicadina. The sequence continues at coordinate 33,476 of JAKSZP010008639.1, read as the reverse complement.
CAATTTTTCTTCCTCAATTTTCCATTATAAACCTTTCCCAAAATTTAGTTTTTTATGTTGAAAAATAAACTGCTCTTTCCATTGACACTCACACACTCCTCAGGGTTAATGGCCATATTTGTCTGATATTTTATTATGTGCCTGTATGAAATTCTGGCTCACCAGCAGTTATTGGAAAAACTCATTTCCAGTTTCATATCTGTCATACCAGAAGCAGTGCCTTCAGCATTCTGGTTTGCCATTCAGGTGCTCCGGCACCTAGGCTGGCAGGCTGGTCTAATTCTATCTTGCTGTTTGTCTGACAATCACAATCCCCTTGTATTAATAATATTATTTATATACCTTGATCAGCAACCAATGATGATATCTCCCTTAGCCTAGACACTTGTCACCTAGCTCCCACTATCTGCCTTTCCTGAAATCCTCCCATTTCCAATCCCTCCCTTAGCCTTGAGGTCCTTTAAATATCTTGAGGCTCTTTTTTGAATATACTTATTGTTTCTCTTACCTTCTTAGTTCTTCTATAGCTTTTGTAGGCCCTTAGGGCCTACTATCTTGCTGGGGGCTTCAGAGCCCTGTATATAATAATGGGCCAGTTAAGAGTTGCTTCCCTGTGGCCCACCAGGTAGAGTCAGCAGAAAGTTATCTGATAAATTATTCACCATTGTTGCTTTCTTTATTGATATATAATAAGCTATTGGAGTGTAAGCAGGTCATCTGTTTCTTTATGCTTAGTACTGACAGGTGGAGAATCCTACTTATGTTAGGGGTGGTGGCTGTGGGGTACTGCTCTTAACAGTATAAAGAAGTTTTTACTTTTGTAAGTATTGGTCCAGTACCATACCACTAAATAGTAAGTATAGAAAAATGGACCAGAAGCGATGGAACTAAATTGTGGGAAAGTTCATTGCTGGATAAACTTAATTCCACAATGGTTAAGTGATAGCTTCAAGGTAACTTTTGACAGATATATGTTCTTTGGCTGGGGGTATATTCAAAGTCCATGCAAGTATGAGATCATGGCGGGATGAACTTAAATCATTATAGTTGGCTATTGCTTTGCATAATTTGACCAATAAAATCAACTAAATTTTAAAAATAAGTTACTGTAGATGGCAATTAGTAAATTTAGCATAAGTTGACCAATAGATCAACTAAATTAATAAAATAATTTTTTGTAGATGGCAATCAGTAAATTTAGTATATATTGACCAATAAAAACAACTAAATTTATAAATTGAATTAATAGTATAGTTGTTTATGAGATACTATATATAATATATACAATGATGTTTTTATATAGAAATAATGAGGCTTTTTTTAGTACTAGATGGTCCCAAAATAATGAGGCTTTTAGAAATGATATATAGTGATTTTTATTATATAAAATTGGGGAAAATTGCTTTTAAAAATGCACTAATTTTTTGGGGAAAAAGAACCTCCTTTAAAAAATGGCTCTAAAAAGTATAAAACATCTAAGAAATTATGAATACTCAACATAACCCTTTTTGAAGCTGACACCATAATTTAAACTGATTTATAATAGGCATTTATAATATATATACTCAGCACTGTATAATCTAAGTTGCTTATAGTTTACACTTGGATCCAATCCAATATAAGCCTTAATTTGTATATTTGGGAGCAAAATTCTATAAGTCAGGTTGGAAGCTGGCGCCGACTTCAAAAAGGGTTTTATTGAGTAGGCTTAATTTCTCAATTAATTTATACATTTTAGAGCTTTTTAGGGGGTCCTTTTTCCCCAAAAAATTATTTTGACACGGTATTTCGGTAATTAAGTCCAACCATCCGAAATCCACTCGGTGGACCGCCGGTCTTGAAAGCAACGGATAATCGCACACCGCACACGCACCTTGCCGTGGAAAACCCGAAGTTGGCCAATTTCTACGACAATACATGGAGGGTATGGTAAAATAGCGGGTTGGTTAAAATAAATGGGAGGTTTCAATTGGGTAACCCCTGATCCCATTCGTTTACTTCAACCCTCTTGGGATACCATTGGGGGGATCCGAAACCCCGAATTCAAATTTTGAATTCAAATTTTGGGATCTTGTGGGGTTTTTGGATGATGGAGGGGGTGATCGATTTAGGGCTTTATCGTTGGGGATTGAAAGGGTCGTCACGTACCATCCGATCGTAGCCTGGGTGTTTGAACTGACGGGTTAACCCACGGTTTGACTGGCATCCAACCTTTTATCTAACCCCCCTACTGAAGCCCCTACTGAAGCGGTTGAAAACCTTTTTGTATCCATGGGAGGTATGAGTTGATAACTTTTTACCTCAAAGTTTTAAATTTAACCCCTTTATTTTATCGTGTTCTGTTCTAGAAACCTTCCCTCATTTATTTCAATGGGTTTACGCCTCTATTTGTTGTTGGGCTGGCAACTTTTTTTATCAGTGGTAAACCCTTGATGCCTACGCTTTTGCCTCTATTTGTTGTTGGGCTGGCAACTTTTTTTATCAGTGGTAAACCCTTGATGCCTACGCTTCACGTCGAGCTTTACGGGTTGAGGGGGATTTATCCGCAAGCCTTCGGGGTGGGTTAGCCGGCGCTTTTCCTTAGCCTAAAGTTTAAAGCTTGTTAAGGTCGGGTCCTTTATGGGACCGGAACCAATGTTTGCATTCTACATCTCTGCGCAACTTCATGCACCGAATTCGGGTGGTTTTTATAGGCCGCGTAGAATCTTTCTTTACGCTTTTAAAAGATAACGTCGGTTCAGGTCCCGGTGGGAATAAGGTCAGGTGCCACCATCCGTACGTTGCGCAGCAGGCCGACGAGCTTACCCTTAACCTCGGGGACGTGGTTCAGGTTGAGAGCTACAACGAGGATCGGTGGTGGCTTGGGCGGAACCTGATGACGGGGAGGCGGGGGCTGTTCCCTTCAAACGTAGGCTTATAATTTATCGTAGGCCTAATCTGGACTGCAGTTTGTGATGCCGCTATCGGAGGAAGCGCTTGATGCACCCGCAGGTGAGTTACGGGTCAGTTTGTAATCGAACCTACAATCAGTTGACCATGGGCGGGTGGAGGCCGCTTACGACTATGAGGCTCAGGCGCCGGATGAGCTGGCGCTCAAAACGGGCGATATAATTACCGTCGTCGCCAAAGATGATGGGTGGTGGACCGGCCAGATCGGTGGGCGCGTTGGCGTGTTCCCGGAGAACGTATTTAAAGTATCGATAAGGCTAACGTCTAGTTTGTGAAGCCGTATGGGGCTGAGAAGAGGGAAGGTAACGGCGCTATTTTAGATACCAACCTTTACGCCTGTAGAAAGCTTCGAGATTAAGGCGGAGGCGGGTGGACCGAAGGTTCCCTCTGCCGTTTTAAACGACGATAAAGCTGGCGGTAATGAGGGTCGGACCACCTTTGCTCACTCGTTAGGGGGTAAAAAGCGGATCTCGATCTCTGGGAGTAAGCCGACGGGGTGAATTGCTCACCAAAGGGCAGATTTTAAGCTTGCATCCTTCGGCGTTAAGAAGGGCGGCATCGGCTCAATCCTCTCCGGAAGCAAAGCCAACAAGGGGAAGTCAAAGGCCGGAAAGGATGCCATCGGCAAAGAAGTAATGGCCGGGCTTCTCTAGTCACTTATCTTGTTAGGTAGCCTCACCCCCACCAGAGGTCAACGATGCCCGCTCACCCCCTCAACCACACAGAGACCTTCCTCCAATCCCAGCACCCTCGGTCCCCGAAAAGGTCATGAACCGTAGATCAGAAGGAAAGGAGTCGGAACCTGACGACCAAACCCTCGAAATCAAACCTAAGGAGAGCACCGTTGGAGATGAACCCCAACCGACCGAAGAAGAAAGTCCGTCCGAAAGCCGAGAATCCGTCTCAGAGGATAAAAAGGATGCTTCGCCTGAGTCCGAGAAGGAACCAGTTGAGCCTGAAGCCGCCAAGGGAAATTTCAAACTAGCCGCCTACGGGGTCAAGATGGGTGGTATCGGGAGTCTCATGGCTTCCGGGTTTCCGCAACTGAAGAAGACTTCCCATGTACTTTTACTTGCTTCCGCTGGTTAACCTAATCTAGCCCCCGCGGATGCCAAACTGGGGGATCGATCGAAAGGTTTGAAATTGATTTCCGCTTTTTTTACCTGGAATCTAGGCAATGCTTCCCCCGTCAAGGAGAAGGCTTTCGAGGGCATCCTTACGCCCACCGTGCCCACCAAATCGCATCTGAGCGAGGACGAGGAGGTTGATCAGCTAGAGGATGAAGAAACCGACCAAGCTGCTGCGCGAGTCTCGAGACAAACCAGCTACACAGCTGAAGTCACTGACAAGAGCAGTCCTCGAGATGGTGAGCGAGCTAGCCCCACAACCGATCAGGCCGTCCAGCCCGCTGCCGAAAAACCCAGCCCCACAACTAAGCCGGGTGAAGAAGCTTTTACACGCGAACGCCCTTGGGAAGACATCGACCTTCCAGGTCGTCAAATTCTTGAAGCATCCAGCCCTCACGCCATCGAGCCAGTTGAGTTGGCCAACGCTCAAACGACCAGCCCTTCTACTTTACAAGCGGATGGTCGGACGACACCTTTACAATCCCCAGTTGAAGAAAACGTGAACGGTTTAGAAGAACGCACTCCAGAGCTTAATAAAGTGGAAAGCCCTCCAGGTAAGTAAACTTTCCCATGGCGCTAAAAGCCTTAGAGTATCCACCGGGTGGTCGCGACGCCGATCGAAAAGGTTTGGCAGCTGCGCGCTCCTACGCTTACCAGTTAGCGTCCGGATCCGGGATTTCCGAGGGGGCGACATTGGGTGAAAGCTGCCAACCCAAGCCAGATACGAACGCAGCGGAGGCTTCACCTGAAAGTATCCCTCGGGAAACCCAAGGCGTCGACACGCTCAAGGTTCATGAGACATTTGGGCTTTTTCTAAACTATTGCTAGGCAAGCCAGCTAACTTCCGAGCTTTCCACGCGTAGCTCAAGTCCCAAAGCTGGTTCGGATGAGGCCTCTCTGAGTGCTGAAGCGGTGCTTAAAGAGCAAACCCCACTTCAAGCGAGAGTCGCGCAAATAGGGCAAGCGATCCCCCTAGCCCCGCCCGCCGAGCTTATCGCCGGTCCCAGGGGTAAGAGACCAGCTTCCCGAAAGCCTCGGGCCGTCACCGGGGTTTCTAAACCTCTTACCCAATCCGAGCTTCTCGAGAGGGAGGTCCTAAGGGAAACGGACTCCCAGCCCCCGGTGGAAAAGGTGACGATTGGTGTGAAGCTTCCGGTGCTGCCCACCAAGCCCGTGCTAGCCCGTCTCAACGCGCACAAAGGCTTGGAGGAGCTTAACCCCGCAGAAAAATCCGGGCGTTCCGTTGGGAAGCTTTCCAAAAGCCCCCTCCTCGAGAAATTCGAGCGCGAGGCCTCTATCCCGCCTTCAACCCTCGGGGGCGGCTCCCTCCAAGAGCGGCTCAAGGCCTTTATGCGCGAGGAGCTCGCCAAGGTGCGCGAGGAATTCCGGGCGGAGCTGGACCGGGAGCGCGAGGCGCACTTGAAGCTTCAGGAGGAGGTCGAGTTTTTAAAATCGCAGCTTCCTTTCGCCCAACGTAAAGGCGACTGATTTTCATCAATCTAAAATTTTTGGTGGGGGTTAAAGATCCTATCTTATATCCCGAGCGTGTTTTAGGCACAGAATTATATTTACACCTTTATAAAGCTGGCGGCAAAGTGCCGGTTTAATTTCACCCTACAAGGTTTGGCACAGCTAAATTGCGAATTCGAACCAAGTATAGCCAGTGTACATCAGCTAAGCTTTAGCGGTTCGGGAACTAAGGCTCGAGTGGTCATTTTCTAAGGGGGTATAGACGAACCTGGGAGCTTTAAGCTTAACTCCATAAACGTCTATTTATACCGATCAACCCTTGCAACTTTCTTTCAAGGTTTAAAATTTTTATCCGGTTCCGAGCTGACTATCAGCCACCATCCCCATCAAACTATTTTAAGGTTGATCGGATTCGAACCCTTAGGCTTTAAAGGTTTGGATCCAACGGTTGGAATCCTGGCAATTTGCTCGCAGGTGCCTAGGCCCAGGATCTCAACAATTTCATAGGGGTGGGGTATTCAGACTCTCGATAACTGCGTTAGGTTTGTGTTGGATAAATCAACCCCAAATAAACTCGACCCTTTATAAATTCTATTGATATAAAAATTTGGGGTAAAAAGCGACTTTTCAATGGTGGGTTAACTCCTGGTATTTAAGGTAAATCGGGGCTATACCCGAATGGGACAGGAGAATTTAGAATAGGCAGAGGATGACTCGATTTGGGCAAAGGTTGATGCAACCTATCAGAGCTCTCAGAAATCTTCTTGCCCCAATAGGGCATCAGTTTGGATGTTGGGTTGATCGCTGGTATGACAAACCCATGTGGTAAGGATTTATATATTCAACCCAATCAGATAACTGAAAATACTTTTGTCTTGGCCAATTACCAGAGGTCCTAGCTGGTGATTGGTGGGAAAAATAGTTTCATCCCCTGAACCCACTTCAGGTCTATAAGTGGGGGTGGGTTTCTCTTAGGAACTTGCACCAAATTCAAGCTGGGGCTTGGGCGGACTTCCAGGTCAGTTGGCCTGTTTCGCCGGAGGTTCGACATAACCTCATCCGCTCGATCTGAGCTATTCGGCCGAATTTTAGGCGTAACATTATTACTCCAATTGGTACAATTTCGCTAAGCGTTAGGCTGGAGATCATTAATAAAATTGAACCTATTATCCTCCAAGATATTCTTATCAACTAGTCGAACTTTCAATTGTCTGACACCAATTAAGGCAAACGGCCTATCATCCAGTACTAAAAAATTTTATCTATATATATATTTTTTGTAGAAAAAAACCGACTTTGAAAAATGCGCTAAAAAGTATAAAGCAATCAATAAAAACCGCCTAAAAAGTATGAAATAATTGATAAACTCTTTTTGATGTTGGCGCCGTATTTCAAGCTGACTTATAGAATTTTACTCACAAATACCAGAGCCCCATGTGGACGGTATAGCACCGAATTGCAAATAATAAATTATTTATCATTAAAAACCTTATACCTATGACTCACGCAGTCACCCAAATAATAAGTGAACAAAAGGGACCTATATATACTCAGCGTTGTGTGTTCTTAGTTGCTTGCAGTTAACACTTGACCAATCCAGTATAAGCTCAAATTTGTTTTTTGAGCAAAATTCTATAAGTCAGTTTTAAGTATGGCTGACTTCAGAATGGGTTTATATCAATTAGTCTTACTTTTTATCTTTATTGATTATTTCATAGTTTTTAGCAGGTTTTTATCATTTTTTTCTACTTTTCGGTGTAATTTTTATCAGATGTTTTATGCTTTCTAGTGCATTTTTCAAGTTAATTCTTTTTCCCCAAAAATTTTCTGTGCACTTTTATTGATTATTTTATACTTTTTTATGTATTTTCAAAGTTGGTTCTTTTTTCCCAGAAAAAATATAAAAGCATTTCTGCAGCATTTTCAGATTGTGGATGAGTCATTATTCAATCGATTTGATAATTTCAAATATTTTAGTCAAATGGTTAGTGAGTTTTGGTTGCTTTAATAGATTTAATAGGCTTTAGTTGAGTGGCTGTTGATCAGCTGATTTGATATGTTCATTTATTTTATCTGAGTGGTTGGTAGTTTTTGGTTAATCGATAGGTTCAGTTTGTTTTGGTAAAGTGGCTGGTGTTTTGGTTGATTCAATTGGTTTTGGCCATATGATTTGTGGTTTTTGGTCTAGTATTGATTCAATTAGTTTTGGCCATATGGTTTGTGGTTTTTAGTCTACTATAGATTAAATTAGTTTAGGCAGAGTGGTTGGTCATTTAGATGATTTGTTAGAGTCAATTGATTTTGACTGAGTGGTTGGTAAGTTTTTTGTTAATTTGATAGAGCACTTGGTTTTAACTGAATGGGTGGCATGTTTTAGCTAATTTGATAGGGCAATTGGTTTACCTGAGTGTTTGATGTAATTTGGTTAGATCAATAAGTTGATAGGTCTGGCCAAGTGGTTGGTGATTATCTTTGATATAAAATCTAAAATAATGGTTCAAATCACCTGGTAAGCTATAAACTCTGAAGCAAAGCATGGGTATCTGGATGCTAGTAGATTATAAGAGATCGTAAAATGTATACGTGCTAAACTCCTTAGCTATAAAAAGTTTATCAATGGGGCTTAGCAATCTGAATCTCTCCCCCAAAATCTATAAGCGTTTACAAATTTCTTAGCTAGGATAATAATCTAGGGTATCAATTTTACTGGCTGCCAACTTGGGATCACCGTTAGGTTCAGCTTTCACTGACCAATCTTACAGCTGCCCTTCCCCTTCAACTTAGATTATTGATATTTTTGTCTACGTTGATGCCTTCAAATTGGGCGCTTCCGACTTTCTGAGCGCGCGTTCAATTTGATCCTGAGGGGTTGAGCCACCCCTTGCACAAGTTTACTCATCCTACCATAAGGCTAACCTCTCAATTGCCCATAAGCCAATATTTTGATGTTATTGGAATGTTTCCTGTGATGATTATATCATAGGCTGGGCAATAATTAATTTTTTATTTTTTATCCCTTAGAGGTTTATCCTATTGGGTTCTCAAGAGAATTTATATCATTGCAGAGGACAGATTGGATGTTTGTAGGGTAGATTTTAGCCTCTAAAGCATCTTAGGTATATTATCATTATACTGCATCCACCTACCTACCGACTTTTAGACTCAATAAAAAGGTTCAGATGCCCAGCCAAAAATCCCTTTTGGTGGCCTACTACAGGGGGTAAAATATTTTGATGAGGGTTACTAAAATATGCTACACCATTGATTACCTTAATATCTAGACCTATGCAGGTGATAAACTATGTATGGGGTAGTGCTTTACTATTAGTAGCTAGCAAACCGGATCTGATGAGATGCTAATTTGGAAGAGCATACTACCAGTGATCACCACCTGACTCAGGGATATAGGTTAAATTTCATACAGCTTTACTTGATACCTATCTGGTAGGCGTTAATACCCCATCTAACCTTTAAGCTTAGTTTAGCTGCCACTTTAGATTCACGTTTAATATCCAAAAACTTGACTTACCCTTTGTATATAGTGTCCGGATGGTAGACAATGTTTAATGCAATCTATAATAAGCTATCCATAGGAAAATTTTATACATGGACTTTGCTCTTGACATCTTGATTGATACGACTAATCCTAAGCATGAGACTCTTATAAGGTCTAGTCTTAGATATCCTATAGCCCCATCTTTTTACAAATGGTTTTCCATATGACCCTTAGATCTCTGTTATAACAGTTATCTATCATATGTACATTTATCCTAGACACAATTAGTATTAAAATCATTGCATTACCGTATAAAACTTGTATTTGTATATTTCTGATTCCAACCTTAGGCACCTTAATTTCAGTATTCAGGTCATCCACTATCCTTTATTTTTTGGAATCCTGACTTTCATAATGCTTGCAAAGCTTTTTGCACAGAATTTGAACAATTCATCAGTGTTAATAGTATTGAAAGTCAGCTGCTGTTAAAGATGTGGGGGTTTTAACACCAATTATGAAATAAAGTATAGTAAACTTGAATACTAGGAAGATAGGGATTCTAACATATATTTTTACTAGTGATTTGTGGGGGTGAAAAAGAACCCTCTTAATATATCACTGCTTAGTATCTAAAGCAACAGAAGGCTTAAAGTGAGAGGTAAGAGAAATACATTATAGGCTGAGAGCAGCCTAGTTATAAAATAGGGATTTTGACCTATCAGAGCTCTCAAGACTCACCTTGTTTCAACTTTATGGCCAATGATAGGTTGATAACAGGTAAGATAAACCTGTGGGGCAAGGATTTAATGTATTTAAACCAATCATATAGGAAAATATTTTCATCTGGTGGGACCCCCTCCAGGTTTATAAAAAGGGGCCGGTCTCTGCAGAGGAGTATGAACTAAATTGTATATGGGACATGGAGGGACCTCATAATGGCTCCCCTGATTCTACCACAAGTTCAGTGTAACACTATATGGGAATTTTGTATGACCACATTATCCAGCTTGGGATTAATTAAGCTTTAATTTATTTAAATTAATGGTTTGCATATTTTAATATAGCTTATTGATTAAGCTTTGGATGACAATTTATTTTATGTCATCTAGTTGTTGATAATAACTGATCAAACAGTTGATTGTAATTCTCATAGGATCATATCCAATAATAATTATGGTTACAATTCATCAGGGAATGTTGCCAACAATTTGAAGATGAGTAAATTGACTCAAAATGGGCAATTACTCATGGGAAATCATCAGGTTTGGTAGCTGGCATGTGGGATGATATGTATGGCAATTTAAATATGCTATTTCTCATAAATATCAGCTTGAATCTTTCCCAAAATTGAACCAATATCTCTTTTTCATCAGCTAGGTGTGTTGAGACCATTGTGGATACCACAATTTACCCCTAAACACATGTCCTTCCATACTTCCGCCTATAAATATTCCCTCATTTTATTAATAAACACCTTAGACCTATAGTTTATATATATTATATCTTGTAGTTTATCTGCTTCTTGTGAAGAGAGCCCTTGTCTAAATGTCAATGCCAGAGTGAGGCCAAAGTCACTTGTATTATTATCTGCTAGAGTAGGGCTAAATCTACCCATTTTTTGAACTTGACTAAGCTATTTGTCTTCATACAACTAGCAAGTTTGTGTTTATTTCCAGATTCAGTAGTTAAGCAAACCTGTGCAACATTGAAAACTCTTCAGTCTTTACACCCTACTACTAACCATAGGAATATTGGCTGAGGAGAGGGGGAATTATTACCCCAATTCAAAAGATTCCACTGAGAACTAACCAGGTTTTGGGTGATATTAGTCTTATTCAAAACTTAAACACTCTTATTATGATCTCAGACATGTAACTGTCTAACATCCCATATTCTTCTATAAAATTTACTATCAGAGTTGGGGAGAACATGTTAAATATAGCTTTGGGTTGCAGCTATGAAGAAACCAACCAGGTGATTGGCCACCTGATCTAGTATCACCACAATGCTCTCAGGGTGACAAGAAAAGTATAACTTACCCAGTGCATGTGGATTGGCCATACAGTGCATAAGTCATACTTAAACAGCAAAGATTTCTTGTAAAATAATACTTTTTGGAACTCAGGGCAAGATTAAAATAACAGTGCTCACAAAAATGATGGTACTGGCCTCGTTGAAGCAACTGGGTTAGTAAAAAGAATCTCTAATTTAGGGATAGGGCAACCAATGGACATGGCTTCTTGTAGGTTCAGCCCACTCTCCAGTTTTACACATAGGATTGATGGCTTGGATTGCAGATCGTTGTGGATCCCATTATCTGGTGAGGATTATGTAAGCACTGCGATGGATTTTAATCTAGACTGAAAATTTTATAAGGATCTAAAATGGGAGACTCCATTCTTTTTTTAGAGTTCTAACATAGATAATGTTGGGTTTTTCCCCAGGTGATATTCCTCATATATTAAAAAAATTAGTGTACTAATTAATTGAGGAAAATTGCTGACTAATTTACTAGTTTTGGGTTTATTATTTAATGATAATGCCCCAATTCATGCTCCACATTTGGTTGAGTTGAGCTGTCTTGATCCTCAGGATTAAGAAAGTATTGGGATTGTCCCCAATAGGGAATTGGTTGGCCTTGACACCAGCAACTGAGACCAAGAATGTTGAGATAATTAATATTAAGATGTCAAATTGCTTAAATTCAATGTCAAGATTATCAGGAAAGAGTCCAATAGAGTTTGTCAATTTTGACACCGCCGACTTATGCCAAGGATGTCAAACCATTTAATATATTTTAAATAAGTCAAAGCACTATTTTGACTTCACAAGAGTATGAGTAACAAACCCCAACAGCTTTTTGGTTTAATTTGACACCAGTGACTTATGCTGAGGATGTTTATACTTTTGATTAATTCAGATTATGACAAATCAAGGATTGACATAACCATGGGTGTTCATGGATGACAAGTATCACCAGTGAGAGTGCTGACAAATGCTAAGCAGGGAGAATTGCCAATGAGGACTGATAATACCAGCAATAAATGAAAATGACGTGGACATGAAAGAAATGGCTATAAATAGTTTGATTCCCCTCTTATAAAAATCTTATCTTTTGTTTGCCTACCTTAATAAAATCTTCAGTGAACAGAGTTTTGCTTAGCCAATAGAGGTGTGACTCAAGATTCCCAGAGGTTAGGTGCTGTGACAAGACAACTGGAGTAGTTGGTGAAACCAACTACTAACCGTGACCTAGATGTAAACCATGTGGGAACTTGAGCAACTAGCAGCAAAAATTATGAACTAGAAGGATTGAAGGGGCATCATGTTTACATGACCTGATTGAAGGCATCAACATCAAAGATAAGATTGAGCGGCAGGAGGTCCAAAGGGTCAAGTTGCAGGACCTTCCTGACCTAAAGCACACCTTGGATCAACGCTGGGTACAGGCCAGATATTCCCAGGTTGTTCCAGGTGAAGTGCTTAACGCCCAGCCCCTTGTTTTGGCTTTAGCATTAAAATGAACGAGTTAATTCTTAAGTGACAATGACTTGATTTGATTACTCAGTGAATGGGGGTTCAGAAACCCATTCTGTTTACAAAATTTCCAACTTGGGTCAATCTCTACTTCAATCAATTACTTGAGCTCAGACAATTTTGAAGTATAGTACCTTGCCAGATTGAAGTGTGCGCTTATTTGGTGCACCTCAGCTTGATACCACTTTCTCCAATAGATGATTTCCCCAGTTGGCTTAAATTTAATTCTTTGACACCAACTTCTCTTGTTGGTTGTCTTCAACCTTACAATAAACCATTAGTCAGTTTAACATTTTTCCTTATGTTCACTTGGCCGTACCTGTGCACAGACCTTTTTGAGGAGGCCTCACATCACGTTAAAACAATCTATTTGTTTTAAAATTATTGCATCACCAGGTACACCGTTGGGCCACCTAGGTTCTCTCCAAACTAGAGCACCCGTTCACTTTAGACCTGTTCAAGTCTTGGTTATGAACGGCCCTTTGGGGCACAGCCAAGTTTTGCTATTTTCTTGATCCCTATATATGAGTACCATGCTAAACACCCTCACCCTATGTCACTTTGTCTCATGATCCCTCTTCTGAGCTATCTTTATTCTAACACCAATGACTAGTTCCCTTGCATTGGTCCAGCGCTCCGTGTACCACAACGCTAGGAACTGGAGAGTTATAGACACTCTCCTGACAAGGGGAGAAACCCCAAGAAACTCAATAGAGGTCGCTGAACCACAATAATTGAAAAAGTCCCAGGAGAGGATCTCTGAGCCATAACGGGTGGTCAATCCTCTGAAGGAGAAGACGTTGATCTTCTGGGGTGGTGGGTTGCCCTGCAAATTTATAGGAAAAAATCGCTGATAAAGTTGGAAAGAGCAAGGGCCAGCAGTCTTCATAATGTTTGGCCTGGCACACTAAAAGAGTTACCTATAATTGAGAATAAAAAACTCTTAAAAGATACTAAAGTAGGGATCTTTGGAAGTTTTAATTGCAAGAGACAATGATAGCAACCATAACATTAGAAAATGGAAACAGCTGCCATAAGAACAAGGTGCCAGCCATCAATCTAGACAGGGTTGTACATTCCTTTTAGAACTAATAGGGTTAAACCCTAAGGCCCTGCCCCTCACCCAAATCTCTGACCTAGGACATACCATGGTTGAGAGATAGTGGCCGTTGACCCTCCCTGTTTGCTACACGCCTTTCTCCCATCTACCCCTGGCCCAAACCCATCCGAGTCTCAAAATCTGCTAATTTTTACCTATAAAAAACAAGCAGCTTTGTATAGACTTGAAAAATCATAAAGACCTCCAATACTATGGGCCTTTGCCTCTCTCCAGCAGGCGGTACAATCAGTGGTCATCCTGAAAAGGGAAGATTCAGTTATTAAGTGAATTTAGATCAATAAGTTGCAAAATAAAGGCTAAAATAGGGATTGAAAATGATGTCCTTTTTTAAAACTGAGAAAGCAAATTTGGACTTTTAGAATTTTAGAATGCTGGCATGAGAATAGATTGGAAATGTCAGCCAATACTACTGAGGGGAAGTGGTCATCAAAAACTTTTAATTAATGAGGTTGATAAAGAAAATCATTCCCTACAATCATGGTTCAGATTAGCAGCTCTTACCCCATAATAACATAAGACCCAGTAACCTGATAATGGTAGGGTGTTAGGTCATTCTATTATTTAGCTCTACCTTGTAGTTTAATAATAATGATTTTATTGAAACACTTCCTTTTAGTTATTATAATAAATAAAAATGGCAAATAAGTAACAATTCCCTTAGGTTGAAGCCTTTCTAATTCCCCTCCAACGCGCCCACCCAGAGTTTCTTAGAATAAGTGGTACTTGTGGACCATGGCTGCCCTTAAGAACCTTGATGTACCCACAAAGACAGCCAGGTCTTTTTAGCACGCTAAATTCCTAACGTTAATGAGTATTCTGGGCCAATTCATATTTTTTTACTTTTATTTTTGCATTCATTACACGCCAAATCACATATTTTTCATTGATTTTCACACTATAAAAACTATGAAAAATATATGAAAAGGCATGTAATGGATGCAATAAACTTTAAAATATATATGCAATGGCTTGCAATGGCTTGTAATGGATGTGAAAAATCAATGAAATATACAATATGTCTTGTGATGAATGCGACTTGCCCTGTAAAATCTGTATAAACAATTAACTAATACAGCAATGAAGTTGTTGGTTCAATATCTCCTGACCTTGAACGACCCTATCACTAACTAAAGTCTATTTTTCTCTTCAGAGTGCTCCATAACGGTGGTCTTCAGAATACTCTTGTTAATTCATACATCAGGTATTAGTAGCTTGTGTGGTACAGCTCATAATACCGTTGTCTCCCTCACTTAACTGTACGCTTCCAGAGGTTGAGGCGCCTCTAGTGTTCTCACGTTGGGATACAGCCAGGTGTTGGAAGTTGACACCAAGAGAAAGGTGATGGGAGAAGTAGTTAATTTCTGCATAGAGGGTATGTACCCCACGCTCTTGAGCATGACTGTAATAAAGCGTGCTTATTATAATAATAAGACTGACCTAGAACTAAAAATGAATGAACACCCAGGCCCCAGATAGAATATCTGATTTACAGCCATCCATATTGACGGTTGAAAATGAAAAAGGCAGCCACAAGGACTAATCAGGGATTTCCAGAATTGTAATTATCGCTACTAAAGATTCAATGGAACACTAAACTTCATAAATATATTTGAATAGATTTTTAAGTACTTTTTATTGAAGCTATAGTGATGGGAAGGAATAAAAATGGAGTGACAGCATTACCTTTCAGGGACCACTGCCTAAATGATCACACAATGGGTAACTGAAACTAAGCGCACTGCTGTCATGAACATTTAACAATCCAATTTCAATGGATCAGCATCCCAAACTGTTTTATGATACCGAATCAGATTAGACCTGAGCGATAGGATTCACATAAAAGTCATTGGTAATCATATTCATTCTGCCACAACCGCGCTTGGTACAATGATGATGTATTCAGTGGGCAGCAGGTTGTGCCCATGGCCGGGCCACATATGGCCAGCTCCATTGGGTGGGAAAACGATTGACCACGCTCAAACCTGTCAGGGAAAGTCTCAATTGCACAATTTTGGGGAAACTGGCGGATGGAAAATTCAAGACCAAAATTTACTAGTAGCCCTAAATTTAAGAGGAATGCAACTTTCCCTCTTCAGCGGAATGTGACTTGACCTCTTTGGAAGAACTCAAATCTGTGGATACTAACTCCTGGGGACACGCGCTAATTACCTTTCAAAGACGATGGCTTCTACCCTCCACCACCTCCTGGTATAGCTCACAAATGTTACCCACCAGCTCTTTGGTGGTAAACATGGGTGGTGAGTTGCAATACGCAGGGGATATGCCATTAACAACCTCTCATTTACCACAGGCTAAATTGCCTAGGGAATTGAGAGGAACAGCCACCAGTTTTAACCCTTTTTAGTTTGGAATGGGAATTTCTCCCAGTCCAGTTGCAGGGGCTGTTCCCCAAGGTTTACATTAGTCTTACCTTTTCAGGATGGGGGAGCACCGCCACCAGGAGCTTGGGCCAGCGCAACATCTTTGTGCGCCTTGGGGAGTTTAACACCAGGATGGAGGCAACCTTCTGGGGATGACGAGGAGTGTCCTTGTGTGCTACGTGGAAGGTTTCCACCAACTTGCAACAATTAGCGCAATCATGAGCACTAACTCAACTATTTCTTTATAAGAAAAGCCCCTCCACACCACAGGTACTGCACTGAGTGATACAGGTAATGAGATGTAAAATAGCATCTATCTCCACCTATAACAAGTCTTCAATCACCAATAGCTTAGTATCCATGGTAAGCGTGCCTTTAAATGGTGATAGCTGGGAAGTGTGGAAGACAGGGTGCTGTTTCCAGTGAGCGGGGAGTGCCAACTGGAAAGCGCTGTTACCCAAATCCTCTAAAACCTTGTGTGGACCTGACTGCTTGCTCACAAACTTCTGCAAGAGCACCTTCATATGCAGTGGCAGGTATTGAGCATGACTAAAGAACCCACCATGATTTCATGAGAGAAAAGGCATTTCCAATCTGCAAACTGTGTTTAATCATTGATGGCTTTGGTCAGATGCTCCTGGACCAGAGAATGAGTGCTCTAAATTCACTGTGCATGTTCCGTTGCTACAGGGATCTCAGGGCGAAGGCACAGCTCAGGGGAAAAAGAGGGGTCATACCTCAACGTGGCCTCATAGGAGAAAACCCCATGTTAGCGTTGGGGCATCATTGTAAGTAAACTGTGCCAATAGAGGGTTGTCCGTTTAATTATCCAGTGTGGTAATGGTATAAGACCAGAGATACTGTTCAAGGATCTGGTTGACCCGCTCCATTTGACCATCTGATTGGGGTATATGTGGTGGAGCAGCACTAATTAATTCTTTAATGGCCAGGAGGGCCATCCAGAAGCGCGCCATAAACTGCGGCCTCCTGTTGCACACAATTTCCTGTGGCAACCTGAACATTTAGAAGATGCGCTACATAAAGAGGCGAGCAGTTTCCTCAGAGGTATTAGCAGATGTTCAGGGGATATACAAAACAAACTTGGTAGCTCTGTCTACAATGACCATAATCTCGTTATACCCATTGGAGCTAGGAATCTCAACAACGAATTCATCAGGTACAAAAATCCATGGGCCCTCAGCCTGCTGTAAGGGATGGAGAAGGCCGTTCTAACTGGGGCATTTAGATTTGCCCACACACATTATAAAACTAGCAATACACACTGGAATTACCAAAGAGATCCCTAACAGTTGTACGGTCACTCTACCAAGTTGAGAATTTCTTATTGCCTAGATGACACATCTTCAGAGGGTCATGATGAGCCAAGATTAATTCATTGCGGAGTTGAGGTGGCACCACATCCTTGACCAAAACTGAATCCCCCTCCACCAGAGAATAATGGAACCTCTTATGCATTGGCATTGCCATCTGGTCCAACAACTCCAGGACCTCCATACAGGCCTTCCGACCTGCCAATACAAAAAATGACCAGATGCGCGTCTGAGGCCCAATCTGCCGCTGAAATTGGGGGAAGAGAAAAGGCAAGGACTTAGGTTGGTGGAATCACTGTTGTTAAATCATGCTCTTTTACCTCCACCAGACTCAAAATAGGGTTTTGGCTCAAAAAGTTGGGAAAAATATTTAATGCACCCTTTAAAAACTCAGATTTAAAATTAGAATTTCAAAGGTTGCAATACTTCCAAGTCTGATGATGCACTAGCTTCTGTGGCTTTTGAAAATACATAAGGCCTGATGATCCGTCCATAAAGTCACCTCATTCCATGCACCCTGGAGAAGGTTATGCCAGTGGGTAAGAGACCAGGATACAGCAGACAAATCTTTATTGTAGATGGCCAAGTACTGTTTGGATGAAGCAAACTCACAGGAAAAATATGCAACTGGTTGCTCCAAACCATCATGCTCTTGTAGTAATACCGCCCCCACAGTGGAAGATGAAGCATCACATGCTACTATAAGTGGCTTGGTAGGATTCGCATGCTTGAGAATGGAAGGCACTAGAAATACCTCCTTGATGGCATAAACGTCTGTTGGCATTCCACCATCCATTGTAATGGAACATTTTTCCCCGCAATGGGGTGCAATGGCAGCCAACTGCGAGAGGATGGGAGAGACTTTTTAAAATGATGATAGTTCCCAAGAAGCTCCACAACTGCTTCTGGGTATAGATGTGAGCCAAAAAGTGTTGCCTTAAGATTTCTGGGGGATGGCATGCCCGTCCTTCAGAACCACGTTACTGAGGAAGGTAACCTTAGTTTTATATAAAATTGCACTTGAAGGGTTTCACATAAAGGCTGGTCTTGTGCAAAGCAGACAAAACTGCATCTAGGTCCTTCTCATGCTGCTTGAGAGTGAGGAAATGCATTAGATATAGTAAACATATGCAACCACACAGGAGAACCAAAGGTTGGCCAGCACATCATTAATCAACTGCCTGGAATGTGGCCAGAGAATTCTTAAACCCAAAAAAATTATGCAGAACTGAAAGATTCATCTTTTGGTACAAATTCCATAAGCCACTCCTGGCCCTCCACCACCCAAATATGGTTGAATGCGTTCAAAAGGTCAAGCTTCAAAAACACCTAGGTTTTTGTAAACTCCTGATTAATTGTCTGTGCAAGGGAAACGGGGTAAGGTTTGTGAGAGGTTATGTTATTAAGGCGCTCATAGTCCATGCAAGGCTGCAAGGTGCCATTGGATTTCTGAGAAAACACTATGGGGGAGGCGATTTGCAAGTCTTCCTAAACACATCTTTTTGAAATCATATCATTTACCCACACCTCCAGGGCCTTGTCCTCCTTCTCTTTATAAGTGTATAAGGGACAGCTAATGTTGACTACATTCACTGTCATGTGAAAGGCCAAATCATACTCATAGTGGGCGTAGATATGGTTGTTTTTTACATGTCAATAATATCCTAGAACCGGGCTAAGCTAGGAGGGAATTTACCATAAGAGCTGTTAGCGATGGCGTTGATGCAGGTGACCCTACCGCACCTACATGAGAGAAAGTAATGGCCAGTGGAATCTTGCACTTCACGCGAGAATTATCAAGTGACAAAAGGTTGGGCGCCAGGCTGAGTCAAAGCTGTTGGCGCTGCCACCAACCCCATGATGATGAGAGTAAACAAATCTGGTACTGCAATAAACTTATTTCAGAAGCCAAACTAAAGTACTGAGAATGTTACCAGGCGCCGCGCCAGGTAGCAGGTCATCAAAGCCACTGATATATTTAAGACTGAGGGCCCCATGTCAAGATTAAGATTCAATCCTTACACAACCTGCAAGCTCTTAAAGTTCCCGGCAGCTCCTGTGTCAACAAGGGCCTCAACGGAGGACATGTGGGTGCCCAACTAGAGCTTGTCTTGCAACAAAAGGTAATCCTGATCTTGTTTAACCAAGATATGAGACACACTTAGGATGTAGGAGGCATCCGCTGAACCATCCCCTGTTCTATCTATGGGAGAAGCAGCCATGTTTTCCACTGTCTGAACAAACCAAGTTCTAACTCTTCTATTGGGGACAACCAGGGCACCAGCGGATTCACATACACTTGCTCCCCTGAAACAGCCACGGTAACTGTGAGAAGACAAGTACCAGAAACCCCTATCAGAATGGTGGGCCAGATCAGCAACCCCAGGAACAAATAACACACCCACACATGCAACCTGTTCCTGCTCACCTTCTTGAGGAAAAGGGGACACCCCAGGTCCTCCTCCACTTGACCTGGGGGTAGGACCTACTAGTGGTAGAGCCAAAGAAGATGTGCAAACCCCCAGCATAAATTTCACGATCCATTGAACAGACCCGCCTCATGGCATACACCATCTCAGCTAATAGATGAACTCTAATTTATATAACCAAACCAATGCAGCACACCACCCATAGGGTGAGGGTGCAAAGTATAAGAATTTGGATTACTCTATTATGTCATGGAGTGTGCTAATTATGATAACAGAACTGGCCTAGAACTCTGTATGAATGAACACCCAGAACTCCAGTCAGAATACTTGAGGTGCAGCCATCTATATTGACATATGAAAATGAAAAAGGCAGCCTCAAGGTCTATTAAGGGATTTCCATAATTGAAAATTAACACCACTAAAGGTTCAACGAAACTCTTAACCTCACAGATAAATTTGGATATATTTTTAAGAATTTTTATTGCAACTAAAATGATGGTAAAGAAGAAAAATGGAGTGACAGCAGTACTTGTTAGGGACCATTGCCTAAATGCTCACACAATTAGGAACTGAAACTAAGCGCACCGCCATTAAGAACATTTCATGATTCTAGTGGATAGGAAACCCAAACTGTTTTCCGATACAGAATCAGATATGACCTGATTGGACGGATTTACATTGAAGTTGTTTGCAAGAATATTTATTTCACCATGACTGCACTTGTCACAATGACGATGATGTAAGGCTTAGGTGACAGCTATCAAACTGGACAGGGGGTGCATCCCTTTCAGAACTAAAAAGGGTTCAAACTCCTAGGCCCTGCCCCTCACCAAAATCTCTGACCTAGGGCATACCCTGGATGAGAGATGTGTAGATGTTGCCCCTCCCTGCTTGTCACACACTATTCCCCCATATACCCCAGCCCAAATTCACCCAAGTCTCATAACTTACCAGTTTAAAAAAACAAACAACTTTGTGAAGATTTCAAAATAATGAAAAAAAACCCAAACCAAGGTCCCCATTTCCTTCCCCAACAGTTGATTCAACCAGAATTTAACCTGTATAATGGGAACTTACCTAACAAGTTCAATTTGAGCATAAATTTGAGATAAAGAGGGAGAAATCAGGGATCA
The DNA here is from genome assembly GCA_022478985.1 of Massospora cicadina. Classification (NCBI taxonomy): domain Eukaryota; kingdom Fungi; phylum Entomophthoromycota; class Entomophthoromycetes; order Entomophthorales; family Entomophthoraceae; genus Massospora; species Massospora cicadina. The sequence goes on along the minus strand of JAKSZP010008639.1, from coordinate 12,503 downwards.
AACTTGACACTTCCTTCAAAAAATGAAAAAATGAATTTAGACATTTTTAAAATTGGAGAAATTGACCCAAGAATAGCTTATAATGTCAGCTGATATTATTGAAAGGAAATTGGCATTCAAAATGGTAATCTTTAAATTTTTAATCATGAAAATCGAATCCTACTACTACAGCTCAGCTTAACAACTTCCCCCCTCCCATTCTACCATAAGGCCCAGCACACTGTTATTGGTAGGGTGTTGAGTTATTCTTTTATTGAGTTTTCCTTTGTAATATGATTAGATATTTATTGAAAATAGTTTTACTTTAGATATTTTAGTGGTAAAATTACTAATGGTAAACAGTTCCTTGTATTGCCCCTTTCCAACCACCTCTCCAACAGGGTCATTCACAACAATTTGTATCCACCGGTGCCTTGTGGGCTGTGGCTGCTCCTGTGGGTGCTATCACACCTGCAAAGGAAGCTAGGTTTTTCCTTAGAACGCTAGATTTCTAACAGATGATGTCTCCAGTGGGCGGCAAGTTGCACCCATTTCAGACCACACTATGGCTCGCTCCATTGGGTGTGAAAAGAATTGACCACGTCCAAAGCCTGTCATGGATGGGCTCATTTGCACAATTGTGGAGAAACCTGGAGGATAGAGGATTTTGAGCCTAAAACTAACTTGCGGCCTTTAGTTTTATTAGAATGTGACCTACCCTCTTCAGCAGAATGTTACTCAACCTCTTCAGTGTAACTCAAATCTGTGGATACTCCATCCCAGGGACATGCGCTAACAACCATCCGCTGGTGATAACTTATACTCTCTTCCAACTCCTAGCATAGCTCCCAAATTTTACCCACCAACTCTTTGGTGGTAAATATGAGCGGAAGAGGCGCAATACACACATGGGATATGTTATTACCCACCCCTCGTCTACCACATGGGTTAAATTTCCCAGGGCAACGAGAGGAACAGCTGCTAGCCTTTTCCACTTTTTGGTTCATAATGAAAAATTCTCCTGGTCCTGCTGCGCGGGGTTGTTCCCTAGGCTTACAATGACAAACGTGCTTCTATAAGCGCAAATAGTGTCAGGAATAAACATATAAAGATAAAACCTCAAACCTGAAACTTAGATATCACCCTTGAGGCCTATTACCCCCTCTCAGTGGCCTGAAGAAGCCATATGGTTAATTTTGGATCAGTCTCACTCAGAGAAATCTCTACCACCCCATGATATTTCAATAGACTCTTGGAGGATTTTGCAATTCTCATAATTTCTGAAGCTCCAGCTATCTATTACTACCACATCTCACTTGTCCATAAGGTGGAAGAGTATCATCACATGGATCCCGTTTATGAGGACCTTTCAAATGTGAAGCCTTTATCAGACTCTGATGATCTTGAGACTTCACCTTTGTATTATTCTTGGGCAGCAGCTATGCCACTCAGTTTTTCAATAGATAATTCAAGTCCTATAAACACTCCCAGGCTAGGAAGTCTGATCTAACCTTTTTCTCCCTTAAAGAGTTAAAATTGATTTGATTAGTTTACCTTCTATTACCCATTCTTATTATGGTAAACACCATATGGTAACAGAAATTGTCTTGGTAGTTACTAGTGCCACAGGAAATTACATTGACCTTAAGGTGGTGCAAGCTTTAGATCTTGCAGTCACCTCAGGTTCCTCAATATTGGGTGCATCTAGGGTCCCTATGCTCACACTCCCTCTTTGTAAACCCCTTCATATTGTGGACCATAAGTATGAATTTATAGCGCACTTCAAAGCAATTCCAATGTTGCTATACCTGGTAATTTTTGGGGTAGTATGGTTGCGCTTCCAGACAGTAAGTGATGACTTGGAGCGGAATACGTTGGCTTTTAACTCCAATAGGATCTTAAGTGAAATTCTTCTTCTTCCCACATTGGCAACAGGTAACTCAGTATAAGTAACTGAAGAATACTCTTCTATGGACACTGTGCCTGAGTTGCCTACTTTACCCCTCATCCTCGTTTCATTCAAGTTAGTCTATGATGTGGACGGTGCTATTAAACTACCAAATCACAACAGATTTGGACTGAGTTCCAGCTAACGGTTGGAATGATCAAAAAAACTGCCCCTTTGTTCCTACACCGCTGAAGAATACCAGGCGTTAAAGATCTGATCAAATATATGGTAAATAAGGTGTGTATGGCCAAGACAACCTCTCCTGTACAACGCCAGTGTTATTTTCACAAAAGGCTGATGGTACTCTGAGGCCATTTGTGAATTAAGGACACTTGAACAATGTGACGGTCCTTGATCCATATTCATTACCCATGTACGCGGCAATTTCCAATGCAATTTCAAAATTCAAAGTTTTCTTTAAGCTTAACTTGGTGAAAGCTTTCCATAAATGGCAGGTTAAGTCTGTCCAAAAGTGGCTGACAGCAATTTGAGCCCAGTATGGAATATACCATCTTAAAGTTGTGCCATCTTTTTTTTGAACACTCAATATTTGTCCAGCATTAAATTGATGACGCCTTAGAGGTTCTCAGATTCTCTTGAGTAACTAACTACATAGATAACATCTTAATCCACTCCCTCAATGCAGAGCAGCATGTCAAGGATTTGGTGGCTGTGGCAGCTGCACTCCAAAAAGCTGGGATGGTTAATAAACCCTCCAAATGTGAGTTCTATAAGGATGAAGTTCAGTTCCTAGGTAACTTAATACTAAAGGTTATATAATCAGTTGCACCTTCCAAGTTGGAAGCTATATGCTCCTGAACCACTCCAGTAACACAGAAGCAACTGCGCAGTTTCTTAGGATATGTCACTTTTTTATGAACTTCGCACCTGTGCATTCAAAATCAGCTGCGCCCCTTCACCCCATCACATTTAAAGCCCATTCCTTTTGACTCCCAAATGCCAACAGGCATTTGAAGCTTTAAAGAAATTTTTACCACAACCACAGTATGCGTCATGTGGATATGGATAAGCCTTTTTATTGTAGCATTCGATGCCTCTGGTACAGCAATTGGTTCTGTCCATCTGCAAGAACATGAGGGGAGAGAACATCTAGCGACTTGCTTTTTTAAGAAGTTTAGTGTCATATAGCGCGCCTGCGCCATCTATGATAAAGAGTTGGCTGCAGTTTCATGGTCTTTGATGCATTGATGTTACCTGTTAAAGGGGGCCAATTATAAAGTGGTGGTGCGCACAGACCACAGATCCCTTAAATATTATTACTAACTGCAGAAGTTGCTCACAGGCAAACCAAAACTCATTACACCCTCCTAAGCTTTAACTTTAATTATGAGTCTTTCAAGAAGTCACCATATTTATCAGATAACTTGATCTGAATTCCCATAATAAGGCCTACTTTAGATACAGACTCTGAATTAGTCATGGTAATTCATCTGAGCAGGTCAAAGTCCCGCCACCTACATCCATTGAAGCAGTTACGTCTCCAACCCCATACCTTAAACCCAAATCAACCCAAAAAATTTAAACCTAAATCTATATCTACTTTAAGTTCAAATCCCGCGATTTAACATCCCTAAGTATCCCTGACACTCTTGTTGAGCCAATGGCTGAAGTAATTCATTATGAATCAGTACTGAAGTTACTCTGCCTGATCCAGTTTTAGTATCCTCTGTCAACGAAAGTTCTCTCCTTGATGCGGTGTTGGCATCCCAGTCATCAGATCCTGAAGGGCAGGACCTCCTCGCGAAAATTAACGCTGGTAATGCCCCTACTGGATGGTAACACCAAAAGAATAAGGTGATATAATTTAGCAACAAACTATGGGTTCCCTCTGAGTGGTGTTCTCGCGTCATAAAGGAACATCATGATCCCCTGACCATAGGACATCCTGGAATAAAGAAGTTTGTCAACTTGATTAAATGTGGCTATGACTGAAATGGATTGACAAAGAAAGCATCTACCTGGATTGAAGAATGTTTAATCTGTGCTAGGTCCAAATCAGATAGGATAGGGCGGAACGGTCTCCTTTACCCTCTTCAACAAGAAGCTGTACCGCGGACATCACTTTCAGTGGATTTCATTGTAAGTTTACCAATGTCCCGGGGTATGATGCTATTATGGTGGTTGTAGACTGATTTATCAAATACGCATTCTTTATTCCTTGTTTGACAACTAGTGCAGTGGAGGACATGGCATTATGTTTGTTTGTAGCACATGTGTTTACCTTTTTTGGAGTTCCTCAGGAAATAATTAGCGACAGGGGACCTCAGTTTATCTTGCAATTTTGGGAGGACTTGTGTGACATGCTAGAAATTAAGCCTTGTAGATCCTCAGCCTACCATCCACAGTCTGATGGCCAAACGAAGAATACTAATAAGTCCTTGGAGCAGTATCTTCAATGTTATGCAACTAAATCTAACAAGCTAGGTTCTTAAGACCTTGTTTGACATTCCAATACACATAACCTTATGCCAAAATAGGGTTGCCTTGATTAAGTGGCGAAATAGTTGATACTGGGTTGTCAGCCATTAAATTCAAACTAATTTCTCTATACTTCAACAAAAGGGCCTGGTGGCAAATTGGGTGAATAAACCATTTTGGGCGGTGGTTTAATGTGGTGGTCAATACTCTGTCAGCCTACAGCCAACTGTATAGACCCAGGGGTACGCACTTACTGGCGTTGCGCACTTACAGGCGTCTCCACTGGGAACCACAACCAGGACGAGGTGCAGCGAGATTAGCAGGCCTATCAAAACCTAAAAGGACCTCACATCTTCTGAGGTCATGAGTTTTCAGCTTACGGCTCCTGGTTGGAAAAGGCCCAATGTCCATGCAATTCTGAACATATTGCTGACCAACCTGGGATAAATACTGAACTAATCAAATACTTTATAAATTATATAAAGATCAAGCAAAATGGTCATTTATTTGAGACTTCCTATCTGGTGAGGGAGCCCACAAATGGTGAGGACGCAGGATGGGTCAACCTGAAAGAAAGATAGAATTCCAACTTGGGTGAGTTGAAATATAATATTCCATAATATAACTTCAACCATTAAGATTAAACTATGAAATAATTTAGGCGTGGTAACTAGATAATTCCCATGTTGTTCCAGTGGGATTGAGAACTAATTCCCATAATTTGACAATAATTTATATGAAATTATATGAAACTATACTATAAGCCATAATGGAATTGACTCAAGACTTTGGTCTGCTACACCATTCCTAATACTCAAATTATGAAAATCAATGAACTGAATTTGTTCCATTACATTACCTCTCAGTATACATGGGTAACGGACTTTCTTTATCTTAATTTCTATATTTTAAATCCCTCCATTTGTCAACAAAGAGGGCCCTAATGCATTCTAATAAGAAATACTACCCTGCTTTCATCATTGGACCTCAAAGCGTGTAATATCTCAGTGCTGATATCTTTACCACACACATCATTAAGGTCCACCAACCAATTTTTACTAACTGATATAAGCAACTAATGATGCTAAGTGGTTGCAGATAGGAACTAATGTTGGGCACCCATCTAGCGTCGGAATCAAGGTTTTAGACCTCTTATACCTTTTAATTTATATACCAGATGACCAAAAGCTCCTGAGTGTTGGAATATACCTTTTATGCTTTTCTTGGTCAAAAAGTCTTTACTACAGATGCTATGTCTAGAGTGGTATTTACTAATAATTATTGGCTAATTTTAGCTTAAAATTACAAAAAAAAGTGAGTAATCTTTATTTGCTTAGAAATTGAAATTATAAGGAAGATCTGAGAGGTTACCCAGTCAATCTCCATGCATACTAAGCCAAAATCTATTTCTCATTTCCTAATTGAATTCATTTGCCACATAGATTGGTTTTGAACCTCGACTTTAGAGCTTGAAATTAGTTTATTATCTCCAATTATGGCTTCATATTTTTGGATGGTTCAGGTTTGAATCCCATTATCCAACTCATCCAAATCTCAATTTTGAGTACAAATTCTAACAACACCTCCCCTCTAGATCTTGGTGTAGGGGGCGAATGGATGGAGAAAATGACTATGCACGCAATCATCACAGTACCCTGAAGACCTCTACAATTGAGTGTTTGTTGCCCCGCCTATAAATGACTTTGTAGGGCCCCAACCAGTTGATGCCCAATTTGTTATCATGATCTCCTGGCTGAGATGGTAGAAAAGGACTAGGTCACCTGGTTGGAAGGTATGCAGAGGTTCATGTTTATCAGTCAGCTCGTTTCTCTACTAGTTGTAGCATAAGGTTCTCTAAAGCCAGGGTCTGAAGACGGATAACATTGGCAATACTTCACATAGTGACTTCAAGGTCTTTGGGGGAAGGCTTGGTCAATCATAGCCTGCACTTTAGAAGGCAGCTGGGAAATCTTCCATACAACGCTTGGAAGGGCGACATCTTAATCATTCAATGATAGCTGATCCTATAAGCCAAAATTGCAATGGCTAAATATTGGGGCTGATGAAGAGGGTCATTCATAGCCATTTTTTAAAGTTTGTAGTTAGAGTACCATTTTCCCGCTCTAACATTCCATCAGTTTCAGGATGGTAGGGACCGGAGAATACCTGTGTAGTTCCCATTAGTTCAGCTAAATCTTTCACTAGCAACAATTGGAAGTTTTTATTATTGTCAGAAAGAATTATGTTAGGGCACCTATGCTGGGTGATAATCCACTTATATAAAAATGTGCCTGTAGCTTTTGCCGAAGCTGATGGTGGCAATACAGCTTCAATCCACTTATTTAAATGATCCATAGCTAGAAGAAGGAACCAATGACCATTAAAGGCTCAAGGTAAAGGTCCCACAACATCAATGCTAATGGTATGGAAGGGTTCAAAAGGTGGAACCATTGGATATTGAGATCAGGGATAAGGTCCAGCTTGGCTTTTACATGCCAGGCAGGACTCTAATACATCATGGTTTGAAACAAGCATTCCTTCCCAGTAACGTTGAGCCTTGAACCACTGGTAAGTTTTCTAAATTCCCTTGTGGCAAACTTGCCGATGTCCTTCTAATATGACGTCAGTTTGAGCTGAAGGTCATACATAGGGCACCCACTTTTTGGACACAAGTCTACATAATTGGCCGTTCTTTACTTGAAAATTTGCCAATTTCTTCACTAATTCTTTCTGAAGGGTCATGGATTCAGCCTTCCATAAATGTAATCGTGTTAGGAGGTTATAGAGTTGATCATCTTCAGGGTCAGTTAAAATTTAATATGGGAAGCCAAGATAGGCAATTCACATTTTGATGTATGGGTCTTGGTCGATGGATAATAGAAAAATCATAGTTTTGAAGTTTTAACGCCCATTGAGCTAGTCTCCCGTTGGGGTCCTTCATTTGCTGTAGCCATCGCAAGGAGGCATATTCAGTAATAATGGAAAATTGTTTCTTGTATAAATAAGGTCAAAAATCTTAGTAGCTAGTAGGACTGCCAAGCATTTGTGTTCTGTAACGCTATAGTTGCATTCACCTTTGGATAAGGTCTTGCTATACTAGGCAATAGGATGATCCACTAAGTTTTTGCCATGTTGGGATAGAATGTCCTGATGACTATATCGCTAGCATTGGTAAAGAGGAGAAAGGGTTTATCAAAATTTGGGTTAATAAGTACTGGGGAGTGGGAGAGAGATGCATAGCAGGTCAAAGGCCTGTTGTTGCCCTTCCTTCTACTAAAAGGGTATCCTTTTCTTCAGTAGATATACTAGAGGCCCAGAGGTGTCTGAAAAGTGGTGAATAAATGGCGATAATATCCACCATCCCTAAGAAACCTGTACGTCTCATAGTGATTTAGAGGGACATTTTGGAAATGGCCAAGACCTTGTCACCCATTGGTGATATTCCGGCTTTACTTACCTTATAGCCCAAAAAACCATCTCACTCTGAAAGAAAGAGCATTTGGACGGCTTCAGTTCTAATGACAATTGCCGTAACTGCTGAAAGACTTGCCTGAGGTGGTCTAGATGTTCATTAAAGGCTCTCAAAAAACGGTAATATTGTTGAGATAAATGAGCACTCAGGAGCTTTTTAAATCGCCTAAGAGTCCGTCCATGGTTCGTTGGAAGGTAGCATAAGCGTTACATAACCCCTGAGGCATTTGAGTGGGCTTGAATAGTCCTTCACTCGAGATGAGAGCGCATTTATCACGATCTTCTAGTAACAAGTCAACTTTCCAGTAGCCGCTGGTGAGATCCATAGCTAAGAAATTGCCATGTCTCCATAACATAATTGAGGGCACAGATTGCAAGGACAAATCTGCACATCAGGAGGCAAAAAAGTGAATTTTGCAGGCTTCCCTTGCCTTAAGCATACCCTGGACCAACTCTGGGTACAGGTGAAATATGAACAGGTTGGTCTTGAAATGTGCGTGATGCTTGGCCTGGCGTTACAGCTGGGGCAACAAAACACACAAGCTACGTTTATGAATCCTGATGTTTCATTATGGTTGCTTGAGGAACTAAGTTTCAAAGCCCATTTAAAATTTAATATTATGAAATTAGGCCGAGTCCAATTAGAATCCATAACTCAAGTTCAGTCAATTTCGAGTTACAGGACCAAGCCAATGGTAGCATGCGCCTATTGGTGCACTTAGGCTTATCACTACTTCCACCAATTGACAACTCACCCCCATTGTTTAAGTAAGTTCCCTTGAGACCAAGTTTCCTCGTTGGTTGACTTCCCAATAAACATTTCATGTTATTTGTCGTTTTTTTAAAAAATTATGGTTCCTTAGGTAAACCTCTGTGCGGACCTCTTCAAGGAGGTCTCCAACATTGGCCACTTTATCTTATTCAGATTAACTACAGTTTCTGGTGCACCTTTGGGCCGCCCTGGTCCCCTTCAGATCAAGGCACCCAAAGTCCCTAGCACCAATTTACACTTAAACATGGACTTCCCTTTAGGATTTACCCAAGTTTTGTCAATTGTTGGTTATCTAATCATGTATACCACGTTGTACACCCTTGCCCTGGGTCCCTTCTGCTCTGGCACCCTCCAAGGTGCCCTGTTTCTCATCCTGCTAATGGCTAGTTCCATGGCGGTGTGGTTGTGCATCCTGCACTACTTCTCTAGAAATTAGAGAGTTACAGATACTCTCTTGACAGAAATAGTGGGCCCTGACATCAATCATAAGGAATCATCTATACGCGGCAATGAATAGCTGTCTTTTTGTGTGATATAATTGAGGCGGCAATAATCCATGACAACACGGTGACCACCATCCTTCTTTCAAATTAATAAGAGAGGGGAAGCCCACAGCTTTTAGAAGGCACTAGTAACGCTGGCCTTCACCATTTGTTGTAACTCTAAGGCTACTTGAGCCTCCTCCGCTTTAGTTTTTTGATATGGCTGGGACTTAAATGGAGGGGGAGCCTCATTATTAATTTGGTGAATTACCCTGGACATTTTTCTGTAGTCACTTGGTCCTGAGGAAAATATTACCGCCATACTCCTCAAGGAGGTCTTTGACGTTCTGGTGTTTGTTAGGGGTAAGATGATTCCAATCATGCTTCCAACCAGAGCTATGGTGGGTAGGGGATCAAATCCTAAATCCTGTAACAGGCCAAAACAGCATATATCGGCGATATTCTCAATGGGGCATAGTTTTACATAAGTGATAGGGGCATGCTGAGGGACTTGGAGGGTATGATTTGTTAAATTCCCTAAGAGTATAAAGATAGATTTCACATAGCTGAGATCTAAAATACCTGGGTGGGTCAACGCTTCTTTGATTGAAGGGGTTGGGTGTCCACTTAACAACCAAAATTTGATTGGAAGGGATGAGAATCTGGATCCACATATCCACAATAACTTGTGAGCCAGAGAGTATTGTGATAGGATGTGGGGCATGTAGAGTGATCCCATCTTTAACATCAACTGCCTCCATGGGAAACCTTAGTTTTTCCCCTAGGACTTGGTATTCAAATTCGCAAATGGAGGACGTTTATTCAAGGAGGCATGTCCATTTTTGGGGCTCCTTTACTTTTGACAGGGAGATTAAATATTAACAGGATCTGATACCCTAGTAGGGACATGCATTTTTCTTTGTGGTTGATGATGCAGTTAAACTCCCACATCATTTGGACCCCAAAAAGCAACTCATAAAAATTGTTTTCTAATGCAATGGCGGAGGCAGTAATTTTAAGTTCCCAAAATGAAGGGTAAAGCAGAATATGCTCCTATCGCCTTAGTTGACTAATTACCAGCAATCCCATATTCAGCTTTCTGAATCAAGTTGGGAGCCATTTTTATCTTTTGGATAAGTCAGGAGAAATTAATATTAACTGAAAACCATTTAATTTATCGCCAGGACTTTAACATTATGTACTATCCTTGGCTTGAACCACCAAATATCCAAACCAAGAATTAACTCAAGTAAACTGTCATTAGGGATTAGTAGCAAAGCAAGCAGAGGATTCTGTCATGACCAAGCTCAGGGTTGTTCAATGATTTTAAAAGTTTTATCTTCTAGTGCTTGGCTTTCCATAGAAGAGCTAAACGCCAAAATTTGTTTGGGTAACTGCCCAACATAAAAGTAAGAAATATGGAGATTTTTATTTCCTTGAACAGAAAGAGGTCCATCAACTTCTGCAAGCGCAGCTAACAAAAAATATCCTTAAGTACTGAAAATAGAGCTAATTCTAGAACAAGGGTCTTGAGGCACTTGATTTCCATCAGCATAGGGATCCTCTTGCCCAATACTGACTGATCTTTTTCCAACTTATATTTGAAGGACGCGGCAAAAGTCAAAAGTGTTGTTGGTTCTCTCGCAATGGGTGCAGTATAATTCAGGTGTAGGCGACTTGGGGGTGTAACCGTTAGCACTTGGGCCTGAGACTTATTATTATTATTAAGAACGAGTGGGCCCAGTAGGTTTGAGTAGTTCGCCAGATTTTCCAAAATAGCTTCTTTGGTAGGAGGAGAGACGTCCAATTAGACTTCACCGCTTTAAGATAATATAAAATGTTAGGCATATTTTTTAAACGCCAAAAATGAAGCAGTGATAGCGTCATCTAAAGTAAGACGTTTTCCTGCAACCAACGTTTAAGCTTCAAGGTAGATACGGTGAGCAAACTCAGTGGCAGTTTCTCCCCAATTAAGGATTGTACCAATAAAAGTTTGCTTTTGGTTGGATAAAGTTAGGTAGCTCCCAAATTTCCAAAGTAAGGCAGCCTTGGCGTCACACAAGTACGGCAATGCATTATATTGGTACCATAGTATTTGAGCTGCACAACTAAGACAGTTAGTTAGATGTTTGAGACGTTGGGTGTTAGTAACTTCCTCCATAAGACTTTCATAACAACATAAGAAAGAGAAGATGTTCCCCTCGCCTGGGACATACTTCTCTTTGAACGACAGTTTGAATGTGCCACTGGGGGTTAACAACTGAACAATTTGAACTGACATTGGGGGGAGATTTTCATCTTATAAGGAACTGAGACTGCTGGTCATTTCATAAGGGTGGAGGGCATCCATTTTATTTTTGTAAGGTGTTAATATCCTTAATTATCGACTCTACCTGATCATGGGCAGCACAAAGGGCCGATTTGGTGCCATTAAGAGGGGATAACTGCCAAATTTTGCTTTTGAGCTCATTAGTTGCATCTCAAAGTTTGAGTTAGTGTTTCTCAGGGGTGATAATTCATTGCTCCATCCCACGCATCATAGCAGATAGATTTGTCAAGAGTTTAAGGCGTTCTGGATCTAAACAGAGATCTGAAGCAGAATTGTTATTGTTCATTTTTATTTATTTTTCACTGGGAACTTGGGGTGTACCTGGCAGGGAGCACCAATTTTGTCAGGATCAAGAATTTAGACCTCCTGTCCCTTTTTAATTTAAATACCAAGTGACCTGAAGCTCCTGGGAGTTGGAATATACCTTTTGTGCTTTTCTTGATCAGAAATCCCTTAATCTGGATGCTATGTCAGGAGTGATATTTCCTAATAAAATTGGTTAATTTTAACTTGATATGCAAAAAGAAGAAAGTAACCTTTATTTTCTTAGTAACTAAATTATAAGGGAGATCTTGGAGTTACCCAGTCCATCTCCATGCATACTAAGCCAAGATTTATTGACACGCTCTCTATGCTTGGCATAACTTTCTGAGCAAATTAATTTTGGTAAATTAAAATCAAACACTTAATCACACACTGAAGTCTTTCTCCAATGTCATCGGATCCCCCACCAACTGTCCCAGCATGGGGCAGCGGCGAAACTCCCCCCTCCATTTTCTGTCTGACAGGAAAAAGTGCTTGGACTGGCTCACCCAGTCATTCCAAACCCTTGGGATGATTCATTCCTCCCAAGGATCTCGATGCCCATCTCACCCAAACCCAAGTGGTGCCCCACTGCCCCCTGGTGCTCCCCCCAAAGCAACATGCATTTCAGCCTTAGGGTCAAATATGGGAAATTCTTCCCCTACGACGACCAAGCCTTTATCAAAATGGCTCAGGTGGTGATGACACCAGCCTGTTTTATTGACTTTCACCCCTATAAGGGGTACTTTGATCTTGGCTTCCCCTGTGAAGCTGATGCAG